>CATIWQ010126681.1:0-39054 GCA_949673415.1 Euphorbia schlechtendalii | reverse complement strand
ATCCTAATTGTAATTGGATATGCATTACATGGCTAATTAAAGTCAAATTAGAAGTGTACATGATTTGTACTACTTTGAAAAAAGGGATAAGGCTCATTTAGTTTTATTTTTAAATAAAACTAATATAATAAACTATAGATGTATGTTAATTAAGTATGACATACACGTGAATGTTTGCAATATAAGTGCCATCCCTTTTTGTTTTTCCAAAAAATTAATTAAGTTCTTGAGTTTCTTTTTGGTTTCATTAACTTCGGCTAGCACCGGTTCCGAATCAAGAGGGGTTCGTGCACGTGATGTTGGAGAAGCTCCCTTCCTGCGAGCTTTGTTTCATCCGTCTCAAAAGAGACTTCAGGTGAGTTTTATTTTATTTAATCTCATCATTTTTTTAAACCATTCGAATCGTTCCTGAAAAAAGATCTTATTCCGGATTTGAGAAATTTTAATCGTTTCCACCTTCGTGATTAATTTTTCAATGAATAATCCCTAACAATTGGTATCATGAGCGAGGTTCTTGTCAGGTTGATTCGATGGATTTTGTTTCATAAAGATTCCTATTGTTAATAGGAATGATTTATGTAACGGTGTTAATGGGTTTTGTTATTTTTTTTCCCATTTGTTTTTACAAGATTAAAATTGATTTTATTTCTTGTATTTAATTTTCTGTTAATGGTTGTGATTTTTCTGTTGAAGTTTATTGAATAAATCTGACCTAAATCAACATAACGGAATTTATTTTATAAAAAAAAAAAAAAAAAAAAAACCAGTTATGGAGTTTCTATTGTCTGGACACTTTCCCTAGTCAGAGTTCGAATATGCCTTGATTTGTACATCATTTTTAGCAAAGTAAAAAATTTCACCTGTTGGTTTTCCCTTGAGGTGTCTAAGAATCTGATTTGCTATTGTCATGTATCCTTCATGCGGCTTGTCTAAATGTTATGACAACTTTTGAATGGCAAAAGCTATGTTTGGTATGGTGTTTGTCAAATAGAGCAATTTACAATCAACTGCATGTAGCATGTTATGTCCTCAATTCTGTTTGTATTTGTCAAGTCTTGTTCATCCAATGAGATTGGAGTTGAAGCTAGTTTGCAACCAATATAATCATATTCTGCAAGCAAGTCTAGTATATATTTTCTTTGGTACAAATATCACATTTAATTTCTTGCAATTTTCAGTCGTAAGATAAACTTTAATTTCCATAAATTTTTTAATACTAAAACAACCATGCAAATGATCTTTCATTAATTGAATAACAGACATATTACTTGCCAATATCACATCATCAAAATAAACAAGAGCTATAAAAATACATGTCGTGTCTCTTATGAATAAAGAAGGATATGCTAATGATTGAGTAAAAATTTTATATATTAAGGAATCTGTCAGAGTTGAACTCCACTACATGATTGTTTGTTTAAGCACGTATAATGACTTTTATAACTTGCATACTGCTCTTGGGACATCACTTGTAACACCATGTGACAAATCCATATATAATTTCTTCTTTTTTCAAAAAAATATGTATTTCTTCTTATAGATTTCTATCTAAGAAAGCATTGTTTATGTCTAACTATTCTAAATGTCAATTTTTTTAGCTGCTAAACTAAGTAAAGTTTCCATAGTTGTAATCTTAGCAACAGGAAAACAGGTCTCTAGACAATCAATACCATTCTATTGAGTATACCATTTTGTTACTACTCTAGCCTCATACCTTTCTATGGTTCCATCAGATTTATGTTTCATCTTCACTGTTTTAAAAATCCTCGCCTAGGTCCGCCTAGGCCCTGCCTAGGCGTTATTTTGAGGATTGTCACCTGGCTACGCCTAGCGCCTAAATCCGCCTAGACCCCGATTAATCCCCGCCTAGGCCCCGATTCACCTTCGGCCGCCCGACTAGCGCCTAGCGCTTTTTAAAACACTGTTCATCTTAGAAACCCATTTACACTCTATTGTAGGGGTGTGCAAATGGTTCGGTAACCTTACCAAACTGTATCAAACTGAAATATTAATTTGGTTCAGTTATTTCAAAAGTTTGGTATGGTTCGGTTTGTAAAATGTTAATATTTTGATCATTCGGTTCAGTTTTGTGTAGAAAAAGCTGTAATAACCGAACCAAACCGATAGATATGAACACATAATTAAATTTTATTTTAATATCACATCCTTATTCCTCTTTTCGAAAATGCACTCTTATTCATTTATGTGTCTCGACTAAACCATTTAATCCATTGTAATACTTATATTGGATGTGCATTTTGTATTATAAGTGTTAGAATTTTAAATTTATGTTAACTAATTTAAAATTTCGGGTTGGTTCAGTTTTTAGCCAAACCGAATAATTTATTTCGGTTTGGTTAATGCGGTTTTGATTCTTATTTGATTTGGTTCGATTAACAATATTTTCCATATTTGGTGTTCGGTTAATTCGGTTCGATCTCGACCGAATGCAAACCCCTACTCTATTGGAACTTTATCATTAGGTGAAGATACAACTTTCCATGTTTTATCCTTCTCTAAGGCCAATAACTTTGCATTCATTACTTCTTTCCACTTTTCGATTTTAGATACAATGACATATATTTTGGCTATATATCAATACTTATTGCTAGTGAAAAAGTTTCTTGTGCATTAGACAGTTTACCATATTGTATTACAGCAGAGAGGGGATATAACTTTGTACCTTCTAAACTTACAATGTCTCCTCCTTTGGCTAGAGCACAGTGATAATCCTACATTTAGCTTGGTTGCTTATGCCTTCTTTCGGATCTTTTTATTGTTATCATGCTCCTGCTTATCATTGTTATTCTCATTTGTTTCAACTTCATCAGAAAAGTTGTCATTTTATTCATTGTTCTCTATATAAGAAAATTGAGTTAAAAAAACCTTACATATATGGATATTATGATCTTATTGCTTTTTAAACAAATATTTTATAACCTTGCATAACTGCCTCTAGACCAATGAAGATATCATTTTCAGCTCTGTCTTCAAACTTTGTCTTGTTCCTGTTTAATGTATTAACAAATACTTAATAGCCAAAGCTTTTTAAGTTATTGTAATCTTATACCTTTTTGTTCAATTTTTCATAAGGTCTTATGTTTTCTAGTAGAGGTGTAGGCATCCTATTGGTTAAGTGAACAACATAAGCAATAAAATAGGTCCAAAAAATAAAACGCAATTTACTTTGTCTTTAAACACCTAACAACATTTAATATGTATTGGTGTTTCCTTTCTACTATGTCATTTTGTTGTGGTTTTTCTACACAATACCATTCTTTAGAAAAAAGGAACTAAGATTGAAATCTAGTCCATCATCAGTTCTATTGGCCTTAATAGACTTGTTCTACTGATTTTTAACCATGACATAAAAATGAGGAACTAGAGTTGTAACTTCATACATGTTTTTCATTACAATGGCCCAGTAAACCTACTATAATTGTCTACCACAATTAAGAAATATCTATGACCATGTATGCGAATAACAATTGGTTCCCAAATATCAAAATCCAAACATGTCAACAGAGGTAGAAACAGAATTATAAAATGGTAATGTTTTCATTTTAGATTGCATACAAATGTCATTTGTCAAGTCAAAACTAGCAAAATATCAAAAAAATTTATTAATAAAAGCCATTATTGTACTGGATAAATGCCCAAGTCTAAAATGCCAAACATCTTCTTTATTACACTCTGCAGAAGTAGCAACAAATTTCTCTTAAAAACCAGCCATATCAAGATGATATAGACCATTTCTTGCTTTAGCTGAACCAATCTTCCTCTTGCTCTCCATATAATGAATCAAACAATTTTTCGAAGAAAACACTAGTTCATCATGCAAAGTAGAGGATAATTTTGTAACTGACAACAAGTTATAACTAAAGGTAGGCGCATACAACACATCAAATAAAATAAAATCATCAATCTTATGAATATCCCCTTTATATGTTGCTTTTAATCTTAAATTGTTAGGAAAACTACCTACCAATTTTCTACTTAACAAATAAACACATAAAGTGTAATATGTGATAAATTGTCCTTATATCAACAATTTAGGACTTAGATGATAGAGAAATACTTGAACCTGTTACATTGTTGTTGTGCACTTGGAATATATGTTCAACACGAGCATAAGCAGCATGTGCATTTTGCATTGAAGTTTGCATATTTGGCATAGAGATCAGAATATTCTATTGTGTCTGCATTTGAATTAGTTGTCCCAATTGAGCAAGCTGTTCCGAAGAAAACACATTTCCATTTGCCCCACTTGTAGCACTACTTGTGGGAAGCTTGATTACAATCATCATAGCAATTCATATCTAAAAGATTATCTTATTTCATCCCTTCTTGAACACTTTCATATTCATCTTAAACCATATCCGGAACAATAAACTCTTCCATGCCAGAATCAACATTAACCCTGCTAAACCTTGATTTAAAATTAGGAGGGTAGCCATTCTTTTTTCAATAATTCACTACAAGATGACTACCGTTGCAAAAGGAGCACTTTACTTTGTTCACGTTGTTGTTGAACCTCATGTAATTACTCTGGAAATCACTGCCATATTGACTTTGTGGACTGTTACTCAAATTTCCATTATGAAAATCATTGCTACTATTATTGTCGCTTTGTGTATTATTGTTATTCCAATTTCCATTATGAAAATCACTATTACTATTGAACTAACCTCCAAACTCAGTTTCATTATTCTCAACAAAACCATTATTTACCATAACTAGTAGATAGAGAACAATATTCCCCTTTCTTAACAAAAGAAGTCATTTCTTGTAAACCACTTTCTTTATCCGAGATAATAAATTCTCTTTCAAATTGTAACAATAGAGAAAACACCTTATTCATGGAAGGTAATGGAATCATGGACATGATCCGTGACTTTACACTAGCAAATGATCCATTTAACCCTTTGAGAAAATAACCAAACTAATATCTTGTTTTTTCTTAAGCTACTTTACAAAAACAACCTTCACAACTACAATTAGGAAGAGGAGTCAAACTTTCCAAATCATCCCAAAGAACTTGTAAATTTGCAAAATAATCAGTGATAGATCGAGTACCTTTAGAATTGTGTAAATTTTTGTCACTAAGTCAGCTAGAAGTATGCATTCGGTCGAAACCGAACCAAAACAAACCGAATCGAATTAACCAAAAACCAAATAAAAGAAATATTGTTAACCGAACCAAATCAAATAAGAATCAAAACCAAATTATTCAAACCGAAATTAATTATTCGGTTTGGTAAAAAACCGAACCAAACTAAAATTTTAAATTAAATAACAAAATTTCAAATTCTAACACTTAAAATACAAAATGCACATCCAATATAAGTATTAAAATAGATTAAATGGCTTAGTAAGGACACATAAATGAATAAGTGTGCATTTTCGAGAAAACGATTAAGGGTTTGATATTAAAATAAAATTTTATTATGTGTTTATATATATTTTGGTTCCGTTCGGTTATTACTTTTTTTCTACACAAAAATCGAACCAAACTGAATAATCGAAATATTAACATTTTACAAACCGAACCAAACCAAAACTTTAAAATAACCAAACCAAATTAATATTTCGATTTGGTTTGGTTGAATATTTCGGTTGCCGAACCATTTGCACACCCCTAAAGTCAGTTATACCATATACATTAGACTTAGCAGATATTTCTTTTTTATTTTCCCAAAGAGACTGAGCAGACTCAAAGATCATCAGTGTTTGTGCAATCAAAACACTCAAAGAGCGTATTAACCAAGACAGCACCATGTTGCTGCATATACTCTAAGACTCATAAGAAACATATGTAACCTTAGGGTTCTGGATTGTGCCATCCACAAATTCTAACTTGTTCTTGAACATCAATACCATTCACATGTTTCTTGCCCATTGATGATTGTTTGAGCAATAGAAAAGAGGAGTTACCAATGCAAGAGATGGGTTTTCTCCATTATTTTCATCAACTTGTTGAACTTGAATTTGACCCGCTATTGAATTCAGAAAAGAAACCTAAATCACAAAATCGAAATCAAAGAAAATGAACAAAAAACGATTGCAAATTGACCAAAGAAACGCCGAAGTTTCAACCTACAAATTTCAGATTAAAGAACACTTGAAATCGAAACTAGAAGAACAAAGAAAACAAAATTTCTAAATTTTAGAGTGTGAATCGCGGAAGAAAGAACAAGCACTTTGATACCATGTGAAGTAATTGAATCTAGAATTAATTAATCAAAGATCGAGATGGTGGGGGAGAAAAGAGAGAGAGCAATTAAGAGAATTCCATTAATCAAGAGAAATAAAAAATAATACAGAGATAAGAGAAATTTGTTCTCGTTAGTTTTATGAAGAAGAAGAAGAGTAATGCCTTCTATAAGCCTTTAAAATATTATTCAAAGCATAAAGTCTAAACTACCATTTTAATATAACGGCTAGTTTGACTAATTGACCATTTAACAACTAAAAATAGCTTATAACTATATAGTTAACAACTACATGAGAAATGAATTAAAAAATCCATATTAGTGACATGAAAGAAAGAATATTTCATGTGAAGAGTTAATTATAAAAATTGAATGTGATTAATGTATTGGTCTATAGAATAAGATTGAAGCTTCAAATTTTAGGATATCAAGGTTGAGTCACATCTAGGATGAGATGTGACTTTTATTTACATTTAATGCACGTGCAATTGCTTAAATTTTTTAAAATTTTAGTAAGATTGATTGATTTCAATGATTAAGAAAACACGGGTAACGCTAAATATGGAAATGACATCGTTTGGAATTGATTTCTTTTTTGGTTTAGAAGTTGAAAAGACGAAATTGCATAATTGAAGATGGATATTTTAATTGTTAATGATATTTGTTAAGAAGTTTTTTATTTTTAATTGGTTAAATGAATGAGCACCTTAGGGTTTGTCGTGTTGCCGCCTTTGGCATGTTCTGTTGATCGTCCATGATTGCTTTGCTGAAATCATTGTTTTAGTCCTTTATTCTCTTCGCTAATATTGTCTCAGAAGAGTTGCGTAATCGCTACAAGGCTTTAGTGCTTGAAGATGCCGATAGTACCACAGTTAGAGTTGCAACGAATATTACACCAAGATAAGAGTTTGCGTTTGTTGGTGTTATACTGTATGATCGAGATTTTAATGATCAAGATCACTATTTCTTCAGAACCGTGTCCAACCTATGGCAGTCAAGGTTTGGGGTTAATTTCAAGAGAATTGGAGGAGCTCAGCATAGATTCCTGATAACATTCTATCATATGAAGGATTTCGAGAGAGAGTCTGGAAAGGTTCGCCATAGACATTTAATAATAAGTTGCAAGCACTTGCCCCCCTGAAATAGAATGAGGACCTTGATGCTGTTGAGGTTAAGTCCGTGCTGATATGGATTCAAGCCTTTGGTGTGCCAATCAGATATGTCTCAGTTCATGTGTGTGAAGCGATTGGGAATTTCAGTGGGGAGTTTATTGAGGCGGATGAAAACAATTTCAAGATCTCTAGATCGGCATATCTGAGAGTCAAAGTTTTGATAGATATTTCAAAGCCAATCAAGATAAGGATGCAGCTATGTATCAATGAAGGGAATCATGTCACAGTTCAATTCCAATATGAACGACTTCCATCCATGTGTTTTATCTGTGGTATGTTCCAACACACAGAGATCAACTGCCCACTCACATATCTGTCAACTGACCCCCCCCCCAAAATGGATGTATGAACCCTTAATTAGAGCAACTGTTAGAAAGTTTATGATTACAGAAGAAGATTGCTGGCTACGGGATGAAAATGGATGAGTTTGATCCCTACCGGCTTAAACAAAAAGGTAGAAAGGGTAGAAGATTGGGTATGACATTGTAAACATAATGGATGAAGACTAAAATATTGCCATTGTGGTTAGTGATTCCAGAAGAAAGAGGTATGGTATGAATGAGGCGGGACAAATCTCAGAAATAGACCATGGTGAAATTCCTGGTAAACTAGCGAGCTCCTTGGCGGGAGCTTACCCATCATCATGAGAATTTTGAGTTGGAATTGTCGGGGCTTGGGCATGGAACTGACAATTCAAGAGCTAGAGGCCACTGTGTCTCTCTACATGCCTAATTTTGTGTTTTTAATGGAAGTAAAGATTGGTAGGGATAAAGTAGAAAGGGTGAAGAATCAGTTACGTTTTGATGGAATGTTTTATGTGTCTCATTTAAATCTCAGTGGTGGATTGGCTTTCCTTTGGAGAAAACATGATTCTATCAAGTTGAACAAATTTTGTAGAAACTTTATTGACACGATTGTTATGGATAGAGAGGCACCTTGGCGTATTACGGGCTTTTATGGTTTTCCAGAAAATACCAACACACGAAGGAAGGTGTTATGGGATTGTTTATGAAGTTTGGCAAGATTGAGTGGCATGTCGTGATGTGTTATAGGTGACTTTAATAACATGGCAGTAGTTGTTGAGAAAATTGGAGGTAGGCTAAGATCAAATAATTGGCTTGTTGGTTTTCAAGAAGTGCTGACAGACTGTAGCTTAATGGAAGTGAGTATGTCGGGTTACCAATTCACTTGTTGGGGGGCACCCTCACTGGATTGTAGAAAAATTGGATCGAGCTGTTAGTTCTACGGATTGGCTAGAGCTTTTTAGTAAAGCATGGGTTCAAAATATTCACATGTCGGAGTCTGACCACTTTGCTCTTTTACTCCACTGTTTGGTAGTCCCTATAAGCCACAAACCAAAATCTTGTTTTGAAAATTCATGGGCATCCCTATTAGGATGCAGAGAACTTATTCAGAATTGTTGGTCGACCTGCATTACAGATTCAGTTCTTGAAAAACTGAAACAATGTGCATTGAAGCTGGAAGTTTGGGGACGGCAGCAGCATGGTAATTTTAAACAAAAACTTCATTATTGCCAGAAGCTAGAAAGGTTACGATTACAACCAGGGTCGAGGAATTCAGACCTGTACCTAGAAAAGAAGAAAGATCATGGGGTGATTCTAAAACAACAAGCAGAATACTGGATTCAACAATCGAAGGTAAACTGGTTCAAAGAAGGGGATAAAAACTCAACTTTTTTTTATCGTGTCGCATCTGCCCATCATAGGAAATATTCTTTCCAGCAGCTACAAGATTCTAATGGAGTGTGGGGCAAATGGTTTGGAAGAGCTCATCCAGTCCTTTTATTCGGACCTTTTTCTAACAAACGGAACTCACTTCAATCATATTTTATCTCTAGTGAAGCCTAAGATGTTGAATGCTGCCCAGGATGTTTTAAATCATCCGTTCATAGCTGATGAAGTAAAGACTGCGCTATTTTAGATGTATGCCAATAAGGCATCAGGTCATGACGGGTTCACTCCAGGATTCTTTAAAAAATTCTGGACATCGTAGGGGATGAGGTAACCTCATTTTGTATCTCTTGTTTGAATAATAATTCTTTCCCACGAGGTTTAAATGATACAAATATAGTTTTGATTCCCAAAAAGAAAGTGCCAATATGTGTATCATACCTTAGGCCTATTTCACTTTGTAATGTTATATTCAAGATTATGTCAAAATTCTTGCGAATAGAATTCAACTTGTTATGAATTCTATCATTTCAGAGTCCCAGAGTACTTTTATTCCTGGGAGGCTTATTACAGATAATATTCTGATTGGTTTTAAAATGGGTCATTACATTAAGAGAAAAAGTCTAGGCCTTTCCGGCATGAGGTCTTTGAAAGTCGATATGTTAAAGGCTTATGATAGGGTGGAATGGAATTTTATTCGAGCTATGTTGATCAAATTGGGCTTCCCTATTGTTTTTACTGAGCTAATTATGTCAACCATCTCATCTGTCTCTTACAACCTGATTCATAGAGATGGTAATTTTCAGAAGTTTGTTCCTCAGAGAGGGCTCCGGTAAGGGGGCCCCATTTCGCCTTACCTGTTCATTATCTGTGTTGAGGGTTTGTCTTTGTTAATTCAAGACAGAATCTCTTCAGGGTTGGTACATGGCTGTCGAATTACTCCAACAACACCAGTTATATCTCACTTATTCTTTGCTGATGATAGCTTGCTTTTCTTCAAAGCAAATCAAGAGGAGGCTCAAATCCTGAAAAATCTCTTTCGTCTATATGAAATGGCTTCGGGTCAGAAAATTAACTTCAACAAGTCCTCTATTATGTTTAGTCCTAACGTGCAGGGTAACTTGAGACATGATATTGCAGGTTATTCAGGTGTTGATAAGGTTGATGGCCATGGAATGTATTTGGGTCTCCCATCCTTAATTTGAAGGTTGAAGAAGTGTGCTTTTGATTATATCGTTGAAAAGACTCAGAGAAAGATTCAGGGTTGGAGAAGAAAGAAATTATCCCAAGGTGGGAAAGAAGTGTTATTGAAGTCTATTGCTCAAGCTATGCCTAATTATGCACTGCAAGTCTTTCTCTTTCCTTCTCATACTATTGCAAACTTGGAGAAGCTTTTTACTAAGTTTTGGTGGGGCTCGTCAATACATTGGATGAGATGGGAGCGACTATGTCAATCGAAGGAGAATGGAGGGCTTAATTTTTGTAGCCTTCGAGAGTTCTATAAAGCACTCTTATCTAAACAAGTGTGGAGATTTATCTCTAATCCAGCTTCTTTGGTGAGCAGAATTTTTAAGTACAAGTACTATCCACAGAGCTCATTATTAGATGCTCCACTTAAAGTAAATTCAAGCTTTATTTGGAAAAGCCTCTTCTCTACAAAATATATTGTACATCATGGGTTGGCTTGGAGAATCGAAAATGATTAAGCGTGAATATTTGGATAGATAAGTGGTTGTCGTCGGTTATATCGCCTGGTGTAACTTCCCCTGTTGTTCCGGGCTTTGAGGAGGCTACGGTCAGCTCTCTAATGGCAGCAAACAGCTGCTCCTGGTCAACGGAGATGCTGGAATTTTTTTTCTCACCAAATGAGCAGCAGTTAATCTGAAAAGTGCAGCTCCCTTGGCAGCAGCAATGCAATCAATTGTATTAAAGATTGGAACAAAATGGTATCTTCTCGATGAAGTCATGCTACTACGCCTTGTTGCATATGTCAAATGTGCCATCTTTGCCTTCTAATTTTACTTCACATGGCTGGACAAATATTTGTAACATTCATGTACCGCCGAGGATTCAATTGTTTCTTTGGAAGGTGGCTACGAACTCGCTACCTACCTTGACTCGTCTTCGTCATAGGTATGTAGATGTCGATATCATTTATCCTTTATGTGGTGATGCCTCTGAAGATTATTTCCATGCTTTACTTGGTTGCTGTTTTGTTTTTCCAATTTGGGAAGAGTTATTTGTAGAAGGTTGGCCCTCTACGGTCATGTCTATGAATAATTGGTGGAGTTGGGTGAGATTGAAGGATGATCTTATTGTGGCTAAATGTTCTTGCATTCTTTGGGTTATTCGAGGAGAAATCATTATATTTGGAATCATAAATTTCGAAATCCCTCTCAAGTCTTGCATCATGGTCTCGGGTTCTTTTCAGAATGGTCCGCAGCTAATGTCCGAAATGGGGCAGCTTGGACGTCCCTGACTCCCCAACCTTGGCGTCGTCCTCCAGTTGATTGGGTAAAATGCAACATTGATGCAAGTTTATTTGATTCGGGTAGAGCTATTGGTCATGGTTGTGTTCTGAGAGACTCAGCTGGTAGAGTTCCTGCCGCAAGATCTATTTTACTCCAAGGGGGAAGCGATCCTTTTTTGGCGAAAGCGATGAGTTGTCGAGAAGCGTTTAGTTGGTTGAAGAATAATTGTTATGATCATGTTATTCTAGAGCTAGATGCGCTGAACGTTCCCGATTAGTTTAATTTTTCAGGACTATAACGATATTCTTAGACATTTTTCTTTTTTCCGCATTATTTTTGCCAATAGCTCTGCGAACCAAGCTGCACATTTATTAGCTAGAGTAGCTGGTTCTTCGACTGGTAGGGGGACATGGCTTCATTCTTGTCCACCTTCGAGCTGTTATTGCTTCTGATTAATGATATTGACTATTTTTTAATCAAAAAAATAAAAAAAGCATGAGCGCCTTCAAATTTGTTGGACTACAAAGTTCATCCACATTCGAATTGTCCCCCCTCTTACAACTAACATTTGATTTAAATTAGATGTGCAAATTGATTTGTTTCATCTCCAACACATTGTAAATGTACTCTATTTTTGTACAAACTATTGTCCTTTGTTTTTGGTGTGGTTGATTGTGGGGAAGGACTTCATTCTTTGTTTTACTTGTCCTTTGTATAATTAACAACCACCTAACTCTTTATTTCTATGTTTGATTTCTAAAATACAAAGTATGTGTTGGTTTCATTGAATAATGTCCACAACACCAAATTCTCTTTATTAGATATGTTACTTGGTAAAGTTCGGTTGGGTCAATCGGGCTTTTCAAAAACTAACACTTTGAAAGCAATATCTAGCTCTTTTTATTAGACTACAAGGTCGGACTTGGAGTATCTCATCCAAATCACGGTAAACATAGTTCGCTAATTCTTATTAATTGAATAAATAAAATTTATGTGACTTCCATTGTATTCACAAAGATTGAATGGAAATGGCTAGGAATCAATTACTGGTTCCTTCAAATTTCCTTCTATTGTAAAAAAAATTTTATTCATGAGAGTTGATATGAAAAATTTGATGTACGCAACTGGAATCATACATCAAATAAGATAACAAGACAAATTTTTATAATAATATTGTGACTATGTTTATTTTTGTTTTAAAATAATAACATTATTTTTTTCATTTTGTGTGATATTCATTCATATTTTTCGATGAATCATAATCACTTAACAAAAACATTAATTAACTGGTTTGAAACAATATATAAAATAGATTGTGAATAATTAGAATTTTGCGCAGCAAATTTTGTTCAACTTTATATTTTTGTGCAGTTATTTAAATTTTAAAACGACCATTAGTCTCTTTATTTTCAGAAAATAGAATATGTTTTATATATGAAGATTGTTATCACCAATTGATAAGTAGTTTAACACAAGTCACTTAGTTATTATCACTAATATGAATTAAAAGTTATATTATCAAATCTTGACTCATTTTCAGCCTCAGATATCGATTATTACTAATGGCACCCAAACACTGCGAAAATGGATGTTAAGGGCATTTGCAACCCTGTATCATAGATTTTCACTTCAAATTCTATAATTTGAAGTTGCTACAATTTTTTTTCTCCAACCTCTCATTTCAAAATTCCACTTCAAAACAAAATATTATTATTTTATCATTTACTAATTAACTCAAACAATAAACAATCAATTAAAATGAAATAAAGAATAAAAAAAGAAAACAAAAAAGTAAAAGTAATATAAAATTTTAATACATTATTTGAAGTTGCTATAATGCAATTACAAATTTGAAGTTATACTGTAGCAACTCCACTCTTTGAAGTTAAGAATGAAGTGTCATTAACACTTCATTCCATATCCAACCCCATTTTTTTGAAGTGGGGGTAGATAATGCCCTAACAAGCTATAGAAACCAAACACAATACATTTACTTTTATCAAAGTTTGTTTCAAGATTAAATCATTAGAATGGTTTCATATGAAACCTCTCTACTGTGCCGTTACTTGTAATAACTAATCAACATGTGATTTTACAAAATGAAGAACTTAGTTAGTTATAAATTTATAATTATCAATAACTGAACTAAATGCAACCAGAATGTATCATTAAATAACACGAACTTTGTTTAACTTGGATTTCAAAAGTAGGCTCGTGCATAACTCTAAAACTTCTTCCTCAAAAAATTTATTAAAAAAAAAGACTTTTGAGGTTTGATACATGCTTAAATTCCTAAAAATAATGGCAATACCGAATGGTATCTTTTGTTTTCACTTGTACTACGTAAACTATTATCTATTTTAGTCCAAATAACATGCCATAAGACTATGATTGGTCTGATAGGGACCATACTTGCATATTATTTTTGGTCCCTAAAGTTATAAATTGGTCCCCCCACATTATATAGACTTGAAATTCCAACTGCATGGGCACTATTAATAGTGACTTCTCACTCTTTTTTTTTTATCCTTTCAATTCCGGCAAGTCTGAGGTTGTAAATCCGCATGTAAAATATGATTAAGGTGAATTTTATTAATTTAAAATTACTCATAAACTTACTATATCATGGTTTTGGGTTAGGAAATTATATTGAGGATTAGGTTCAAAAGACATTTTCCTTGCATGTTTACCATGTATTTTAAAATTCAATATAATAAATATATAAAATATTTTTTTGGGACATATGCAAACATACCAAAGAAAAGGTCTTTTAGACATAATCCTTGATATAATTTCCTTTGGGTTGGGTGTTGGGTTAAGTCGATTAATAAGCTTGAGTTCTTGTATCTTGACACCACCCAATGCCAATGCAATGCCTATCCTTTACATACAATTATTAATATTTAATGTTTCCATCTCCAATCTTGTTTTTTCCATTAATTGCTACCTCTTCCATTTGAATTCTGCAAGCATCATGCACAAAATGACTCTATGAAGTTGTAATTAATTGACTTGGACTTTCAGTTTCAAATTTTAAAGAAATATATTCGTGGGTATTTTAATTTCTATTGCATTTTAATTTTAAAGTATTGAGCGCATCTTATGTGTACTTAATTTGTTATAATACAATTTTGAATCTAAAGTTAAATTATCCTAGTAGACAATTAATTTTAAATGTTAATATCAGAGAAAATTGTTATAGAGGTTATTATTAGATCTAAGTCTTTGTATCAAACATCTATAACAAGATATAAAAAATGTGTTGAGATTCCATCATTTCCATTGTATGATTTTTATGCCAAGTGTATCAACACCCGCCTGAATTTTGTAATTTTACCGGAGTTCAGGCAACTTTTATCAGTACTAGCATGAATTTTTAAAAGAATCAATTAACCCTCTGATTTGCCTCTTTAACGTCAACTATCAACTTCTGGTTGGAGGAATAAATATCAGAATAATGACATATTTGAAAAATCAAACCAACTAGAATCCGACATGTAGCGTTGAGGTAAAATGGTGCATTTTACCAAGTTCATGTAGTTAACTGAAACTTGTGAAAGTCTAGATAACATCCGGTAAAAATCACCAAGGACTGGGATCTTGATGCATTTAACCTTGATTATATATGGTTTTGAAGCAAATACAACTTGTAATGCCAAACATTTGTCATAGCTTCGATTTTTAAATAGCTTATGTAGTTATGGCGACAACTTGTATATACTGATAATTCTAGTTTTTCCCTTCTGTAGTGAGTAGAAATTTTTTAGTCAATTTAATAAATGAGAAGATTGTAAGAACATATAAATAATAGTAAAAATCAATTTGGGAAAGCCAATAATTTCATTTCAGTTAAATTACTATGTATGCTTATAGGATTATATTGAAAAAAGTTCAGTTTAGTTAATTAGTTCAAACTTGAAATTCAAGCTCGCAAACAAGGAATAAGATGGATTAATGCGGGTAGTTTACTACTGATTGAATAATGGTAAATAGGATTGATACAGTTTATAAAATTGAAATACAATGATAATAAACAACGATGGTTTTGGTAATCCATGAAAGAAAAAGAATAAATTAGATGTTCAGTCACAGCAAGCCTTAGATGTTCAATCACAATAAGCATATATAGTCCAATGGCCAGTCGTCTTTTACTCTTAATTAGTTAAAAATAATTGAAGGGTAAAAGTTCAACTACATAGAGATAAATAAAATGGGCATTGGTAGTTAAACAATCATTTTACCAATTCTAGAAGAGAATAATCAAACAAAGACTCTTTCTTTCCATAGTACATGACATGATGATGACTAATTAATAATTGTTACTCTTAATTACCGATTAATAATTATTTCCAGAGTGATTTAATGATTTCAAGTGTATGACTTTTGTGGCTTAGTTTCCATCCTAAGCTACCGTGAATCACATGAATTTTGTTATTTTTAAGAATGTAATTTCCAACTTCAAGTTCTAATTTCCATTAGAGTATTGTTTGTGGGAAGTTGATTAGTTGTTCTATCTAATATTAATCAATTGAGATTTTCCTAATATAATCTCTCCTTTTAATTAAGTGAAAAATAGAACAGGATCAACCACTCTAAAGCAAACTTTGTTTTTAATTTCCCCTATCTAACTAGATAAAATTAAATAAATAAAATAATACAATATAAAGTAATTCCAAGCCAAAATATTTACAGATGGAATAGATGAAATAGAGGCTAACACCCCCTTTTCTGCTTAATATTCTTAACATGTCCTTAACTATCATCTCTTTTCACTAATTACAAGATCATAAGTTATGATGCAGCGTTGACTTGTTGACCCTGAGAGAAAGGGCTTAACCTAGGGCTAGCAAGTGATAAAGATGTTGTGGCGGCGGCGGTGCCAGGGGCGGTGGCGGAGGTGGAAGTGGTTGCCACGCGCTCACAAGAAGGGCACATGGTGAGAGTGGTGGCAGGAAGTTGCATGTAGAAAGGCTTAGAAGTTTTTAAAGCTCTTAAATCTTGCAATTCCTTTTGCAACCTTCGGTTCTCTTCTGTCAGTGTCTCGCAACATCTCTTCAAATACTCACAATCTACTTCTGTCTGTTTCAATTTTGTCCTGTTCCATCAATAACCCATCTCATTAATCTCCTTTATTTGTGTGATTAAGGACCTCATGGTAATCTTAATAATTACCTTGCTCTTCTGTTCTGAAACCAAACTTCTACTTGACGAGGACGGAGATTCAACTGCTTAGCTAAACCAAGCTTCTGTTTCTGTACAATTAATGGCTTTTTTTTTATAAGAAAGAAAGAAATATCAAATGGGATAATTAAATTTGGGGGTTTGGCTTACGGGATTCAAAGTGTTGTGTTCTTTGAAGCTTTCTTCGAGAAAAGCTGACTGTTCTTTAGAGAGTCTGAGTTTCTTCCGAGTTAACCCGTTTTCGTCATCGTCACTCGCTCTCTCTGTCTCCAAATCTCTTTTGCTCATATCTCTACCCGTTTGGAAACCAAACTCCACCTGAAACGACGACGCTGCACTGTTGGGCGACGACAGCGCCGCCCCTTCCTCCGTCTCCTCCACCGATAGCCGGTTCACGTCGAACCCTCTGGTACCCGATACGTCAGTTGAACCCGGTTCAGACCCCGCTGAAACAAAATTAAGCAAGATATGAAAAACAAAAAAAAAGACAAAGTTTCCGCTTTTCTCGAGAAACAAACAGACTAATGAAATAGAAGAGGGGGAAACGTACGATTATGACCGGAATGAAGCCAGGGAAGAGGATTGATCGGACGGCGAGGAACAGGAGAGAAAGGGAGAAGATCAAGCTGAAGAGGAGGAGGAGAATCTGAAGATGAAAGTTTAGATCTTTCAAGTCCCATGCAAAACCCAACATCTCTAGGGGTTGGATTTGAAATATCAAGGAATTTGAATGGCTTGGAAGTATCAGTACCTAAGCTCAGGGCTAGCTCCATATTTTCTTGTGATTATTATTACAACAGAGATTGAAGAAATTAGGGAAACTTGAGGGGGTTAAAAAGAAGGAGGTTTGGGAATGGGATTGAGAAGAAGAGACCGACAAATCAAACACACGTGAATGCATCAATATTAATATACACAACGGTCCACACGAGATTCACCCATTTAAGATTTTCTCTCTGATATTCCTCCCCG
Source organism: Euphorbia schlechtendalii (assembly GCA_949673415.1). Taxonomy (NCBI): domain Eukaryota; kingdom Viridiplantae; phylum Streptophyta; class Magnoliopsida; order Malpighiales; family Euphorbiaceae; genus Euphorbia; species Euphorbia schlechtendalii. The sequence goes on along the minus strand of CATIWQ010126681.1, from coordinate 21,355 downwards.
TTCCCCTTTTTATTCTTTTTTTATGTATATTATAAAATAAGTGTATTTCTTTATACCATATCTAATTTTTTTAATGAATAATTCCATATCTTATTTTGTATATATAATTACTTCAAGAATTATGATTACAACTACTTTTATTTGTGCATAGTAAAGAGTTTTACCGATAACCATTTGATCATAATAATGAGCTAAACATTTTGATAAGCATCTTTATTTTTCTTGATATTTAATAAAAAAACTTACATGAATTCGGATTCACTCTCATGTTTGTCATCTAGAAAATAGGATGCAAAGTAGAATGTCTGGCTACTGTTTTTTTCACAATGATAACGAGTGATATTCATTCTATTACACAAAATTAAAAAAATCTAAATCTTATCAGTTTTTTATCTAGTAAAATCTCTTTATTGTAGTAAATGTATAGTCATTGGTTAAATACCTATATGTTGCGCAAAAACAAAAAATTTTGAAAATAGTTTTGTTTTTTTAAATAATATGTGCAATCTCATTCATACTGGATATGATTGGATTTGAGATATTGATTGGTCACATAATTAATCTTAACTCTTAACCATTAGGTTAAAATGCTAATCACAAAAAATAGTTTTCTTAATAAGTATGTGTTAGAAAGAATTTAGCTAGCAATTATTTTATTATTCTTAGTTTATCGGTTATTAAAAAAATTAAATTTAGTTAATAGGTGATTGGGTTGGATTTGTTTTAAATGAATTGAAGCTTTTTTCTTTTTCAAGTAGTAATTTGTTTATAGATTATTTATACCAAAAAAATTGAAGTGAAATAAGTATTAATAACGAGAGCAAATATTATTAGTTCCCAATCATTCAAATTATTATGTTTTCACCAAACAATTTAGGGTAGGGAAGGGCCCAAGCCTAACAATGATATAAAAAAGGAAAAACAATAATTAATAAAACTAAGTAATCTAGGGGGACTGCTATCATGTTGCCATGTTGCTGTATTTGACTTTTTCCATATGGCTTAAATAAATTGATTGACAATTATGATTATCAACATCATCATTATTATCATAGCCTATCATTTATGTCTTGTTACCAAACACAATTACTAGAATAAAAAGATAGCCCACCATATAATTATCCATTAAGCATAAAATACTTGAAAATTAGGGATTTAAACTGGAAGATGCATGCAACAAGCAACATTTAACCCAATTGTTTATCAAGTTTCCCGCGTTTCGCACAAGTAAGAAAAGAAAGAGTGATGTTAGCAACCTTATTCCCGTAATTACAGAATAGTTATTTCTAATTGATCACGAAAAAACCAAAAGATACATTGAATCACTGTTTCAAAAGGTGGTCAAGGCGGCCGTTTAGGCAGGGATTTTTAGAACATTGTCCCTATTTTATATAGTCGAGTGGTCAAGGTGGAAAGTGTGGCCAAAACTTAGAAAAACGTCGTCAAAGATAGAAAAAAGTGTTATCAAAGCCTAGAAATTATCGCCAAAGCCTAGAAATATTAGTATTATTATATAAAAATTCATGTGTACCCTAAATTTATTATTTTAATTCATTAATAAATATTATATATTTTAAAAAACTAATCCGCCTAGTTTTCCCCTAGGTCTCGATTAATCCTCGTCTAAGCTTCGGAGAGTCTAACCGCCCGACTAGCACCTAACGCCTTTTAAAACACTGCATAGAATAATTAAAATTTTATTTACTTGGGTAAGTGTCGGACAAATTCTATCACCAGTAAAAAAAATATAGGCATGGTGGTGAAGCTATGTCTACAATAAATTCCTAAAAAATTAGAATTAGACCATGTTCTCTTCGATTTCTGAAAGTTGAACTGAACTTAACTTAACTTAATTTAGTGTAAATTTATAACTACACATAGCTAAACTTAACTGAACTTAACTTAACTGAACTTAACTGAACTGAACTTAATTGAATTGTAGTTGAAGAGAACGATGTCTTGTTCTAATTCATTTTTAAAGCAATTAGATATCCAAAATTACTTAAAAACAATAAAATAAATCACGCTTTACAGTAATACAAGGCATGTGATAAAAAAATGCATCTTGCTATAAAACCATACTAAAATTTTTTAATTGAGCTAATTAAACATTCGAACTAACTAAATTTTTACTGTAACATGTAAGGGAATTGGAACAGTTTGCCATCTTTTATTTGATTTGATTAATGAAGTTATCTTTGAATTTAAAAAAACATTCTCAATACGGCACAATTTTGTTCCCAATAATTAAAATTTGTGATTAATAGTTTACAACAGTTCAATTAATGTTTTAGCATGGAAATTCAACTTTTTTTTTTTATGTCTGAGATCTATTGATGTATAGTGAAATGGGGAGTATTTGTACTACTCACTACTTCCCATTAACATCATAAAACACTTAGCACTCAGGCCAAATCTTATTAGATCGTTCATTATAAGATTGTACATAGTGTATCCTAAAAATATTTTAGTAGTTGATTTTATTACTTGAACTTATAATCTATTAATTACACGAAGATAACTTTACATTTTTTTTATAATTTTCCTTCACACAATTACAATAATATTTAAACAAAACTAACCGCAATATATTTTAAAAGAAATTATAAAATTACTGTTCAATTTTTCTACTTATAATATGATCAACTAGTTGATGAGTAATCCATTACAATCAATCAAAAACTTTACCAGTTTAAAAATCTCAATTTATCAAAGTTGATGACATAATGAGGATAGAAATGACTACTGGATGACTTTTGGACCGTTGACTCCCCAGCCAAAACAGCATACTTTAACCCCACCTGGTCCACATGGCTGTCAATAATTGGATGTTATTATTATAAAGTAATTAAATTTAAGATTAGCTCTAAGCGTGCTTCAGATAATCTCGACAATTCGTTATCAAGATTTATTAACATATTATTATGAATAATTGAAGAGCAAATGATTCAAGTAAATTAGTACTAATATTATCGGGTAAATTTATTAGAAAATTCTAATCATTGATATAAGCGTGATTTTAAATGAAAAAAAAAATGAGAAAGAAAAAAAATGAGATAGAGTACACATCACGAGATTTGACCATAATTATTTTAAAAAATTAAACGTTTTTATAATTCTTAAATTAAAAAAAAAAAGAAATAAAAAATTACTGAGTGGACAAAGAGACCAATCTTTTGCTAGTCCAAGAAAGGTAGATTGTGGTATTAGAAAGGGCCAAAAGCTAAGCAGCTATGATGATAATAATTAATGCGTAATTAGTAGTAATATGGAACATTTTGATCAATTTTGCTTATTGGGTGGTTCGAACTCAAAATTATTTAACATTACTGAAAAATAATTAATTTAAAAATGTTAAATTAAAAAATTTACAAACTGATATCCAAAAAAACTACCTTACACCGATTCTTTTTAATATCATATTAGAATTTTTTATTAAACCTAACAAAAATACATAATCTATTATTCATGCTTTATAATAAAATCATCTGTATTCTTAATTACTATTTTAATTTAATATATACTTAATAATTTATAATTAATATATAAATAAATGAAAAAAATAATATTAATAATCTAAAATGATAAATAAAAAAAAGTAAACTCAAAAACTAAATAAAAAATTTTAAATGAGAGTATTTTAAATATTTTGTGTTTATAGAATTAATTAGATAATAGTATTGGTATCCAACGGATTATAATTACGTTAAACTGAAAAACAAACAGTTTTAAGGTTTTTTTTATTTAAAGTGATAAATTGGGGAACTGGTATCCAACGACGAGAAACAGAGGTGTGGTCCCATACGCGTGGGTGGATTTAAACAGGCAACTTAAATTTTCTTTTTATATTTTATAAAAGAAAACATGAAGAGGAGTTGAAAAATGTCATGCTTTTGGGATCATTGCAATTATTGAAGTCTTTAATGATAAGTTGGAGATTTCTACGTCTCTATGTCTGTCTGTGTGTCTGTCTGTCTGTCTGTCAGTATTATTGCCTTGCTTCTATTACCCATTACTGCACCAAACTTCCCATTGGAATAGTAAAATTAGGCTAAAATAAATATTTTTTTTTGTCATTTTTTCAATGGACGTGGAAGCATATTCAGATCATATTCAGAGGATTTATCGGTGACTGGTAGGGGTAGATGAGGGTCCAGATCAACTTTTACCACTGTCCTTGGTTATGAGTTATAACCCTCAAATTCTAATATTTAATTTTTCACCCTTACTTTTAATTTTCAATGTATTTTTCATCTTTTTTTATTCAAATTTAACATTCGTTAATTATGTGAGAGATTATGATTTGATAAAATTATAAATTGATAACTAAGATGCAAGTTAAGTATTTTGTATAAAAATGTAGTAAATGACAAATTAATTATTATAAAAGTTTGTGAGAAAGTAGTATTTAAGTTCGGTGTTTGGGCAATCACTAGTGTTTTAAAAATCGGGTCTATTTCAGCGCCTAGGCGGTCCTAAGCGGCTTGGGCGCCGATTTTTTAATTAAAAAAATTAATTTTTTGTTAAAAAAATAACATAAAAAAGCAGTGTTTTAAAAATCGGGGCCTAAGCGGGATATTTAGGAACACCGCAGCGATTTTTTATTATTTTATGTTTTTTATGTTATTATATATTAAACTGAGTTGTTAATGTTATCATTTTATTGTATTAGACTTTTAGTATTTATATTATAATAATTATTATGTATTAGTAAATATTAAAATAATAAAAATTGAATCCGCCTAGTCTCCTCCTGCGCCTAGCTCCCGTCTAGCGCCTAGCGCTTTTTAAAACACTGGCAATCACAGTCACTAAACTTATTCATATACGAAATATTTCTTAAAAGTTTTAAGCTACTACTTCTACTAATTATGTTTTTCAAGGAAAATAATTTTTTAAAAATAAATATGGGGTAATTTTGTCAAATTTGATAATTATTTAGGCATTTATGATTTCTTTTGTTAATTTGTTAATTTATGGTAAAGACATATTTTACTTTGACTATAAAAACTTGTGCAAGAAAACATTTTAACGTGCACGTGTATTTGCATTTCATATATATTTTTGTAGATCCTGTATAAAATAGGATGAGATTTACCTCATGTGTAAAATGAATAAAGTTAAAAGTTAAAGAGTTCAAATTCTCATCTCAATTTATCTAAATTTTTTGTATTGAATTCCTCACCTCAATTTTCTACGGATACGACTGAAAGTTGAGCATAGCAATATATGATGTGTTTGGTAAATATATATCTATGCAACAAGAAATAAAAATGAACGAAAGAATGTGAAATAAGCTCAACCATAATCCCTCAATTTGTCACATTTAACTTATAGTTCCCTAAATTTCGAAAATGTATCCTCAACTCTCTCAACTTCGTAAAAGTGCATCGTTTTACTCCTTATATCACATGTTACTTGCTTTTACTTTTCAAAAATACCATGTTTTTTAATTTTTCTCACTTTAAATCAGAAGTTGAACACGTGGTGTTCTAAAAGTTGAAGGAACTACAAAGATCTTTTCAAAGTTCATGGGATAGTAGTTGATGATAATATGACAAGTTAGAGTAGTTGGTGAAGCATATGACCAATGAACTATGATTTGTTGTTAGAATTGGATAAATAATGACTATTCCTATCTATGCAATGTAAATGGTAAGTAAATGTGTTACATTCTTTTATTTATTTCTATTTTAATACATGGAATAGTCATTTTGCATATATGATTATGATGAAAAATGAAATCTTCACAGTTTTTGAAGCAGACACATTCAATTCAATCCATCAAAATTTCTAAAAATGTGTTGTAAAGATATAGCATATAGTATCTTAATGGGTCAGCTAATGTTGATCTCTATCCTCAAATACATGTCTTAACCACAGCATGGATCATCCCAGTTTGAAATTACATTCAAATATATTATGAATGAATTGGTTTATGTGTCTAATTAATGAGTTGGATGCCAACACAATGTGACCCACTTTGCCAAGTATCAAACAACCAATCAGTTTATGATAAGATTAACCAAATCTTGGGATAGCCCAAATATCCCCATCCATCCTGTTTTATACATACAAACTTTTGAATGGGCCATATTAATTTTATAATTAGTTAGTCATTTGACTACTAAATACATGCTTTAGCTAGTTTCTCATTATCAAACTTACCATGCGTATATTTTGCATGTTTTTTTACTAGAATTCACATAGAAGAAAATATATTTATGGATAAAACAAAAAATGCAGCATTTACAGAATGATTTGATTTGTTTTGTGTATTTTATTCTTTTTAGTGGTTCAGATTAACTTTTGCTCAAAAATTTTCAAGAACTTTTTATAGGAATCAAGGTTCAACATCAAAAAGTTAAAAAACTCTGGAAATACAGAGAGATTAAACTTCAAAGAGAGGAATTCCTTAATCACATTCAATTCAATGAATTACACAGAAGCAAATTGCCTTTTATAGATGGAAAGACAAGCTGTTCGTTAACAGAAAAGTAACTGACTCTATAACAAACTTATGTGAATCTGTTACAGAGGTAGAGTGCCAGCTCATCAATCCTCAGTTGAAGCTGGAAGTGAATGAGTTAGGAGCTCAGGCTGGTGAAACTGATTTGGTTTGTCGCAGCAGTGAGTATAGGTGTGGTATAGGTGTAGTATAGAACAGCTTAACCTTCAACAAATTTATTGATATGATCACCAATCGAGATGCATGAAGTAGTTTTACCGGTTTTTTTTTATGAATAATGATTTTTTAAGAGATTGGATATCGAATTCAAGACCTTTCACTAATAACAAGGTACATTAAAGTCCAATCTTATATAAATCCATTTAGCCTAACCAAATAGTATGGTACACGTGACCACCAAATAGAAAGGGTCAAGTAACATTCACCCCTATATAAGTGACACAAATCTCCCTGTAAGGTAACTAATTCTACACCCTCACTGTATACACACTATTCCTCAGGCGAGAGTTGAGTGGTACAGGGAGAGATACCGTAGCCCCATAAACTCCTTAAGGTGAGAGAGCTACTCAAGGAAATTGCGTCAAGAGTCAAGTCAACCTCGTCACATAGAAAGAGAAATGTTGGAACGTAGACCCTTGTTTTGATCTTCAATTAGAGTAAGAGCAATGGAGGAGACTGAGGTGCGCAATATTAGGCGAGACTCCCTACCTCACCTTAGGCATCGGTGCACTCAACCGCCGTTGTGGAAAAGGATCCCGCGAGAAACCCTCTAGAAACATCATGATGGGCACCGAGCTAACGCTACCGTAACATTCAACACTAATCACTACAAGAAAAAAAAAGAGGTTTGCAACGGAATCTGCAACGGAATTTTCGTTGCAAAACACCTTTTGCAATGGAATTGCAACGGTAATCATTCCGTTGCAATATGTGTCCTTGCAGATTGATCTGCAAGTGTTTCTATTCCGTTGCAAATTTGCGATGGAAATAAAATTCTCTTGCAGTTTCTGTTGCAAATCTGCAAGTACCAATCCCTCGCAATTTTGCTTTGCAATTTCACAACCGAATAATCACTTGCAAATTCGCAAGTGAAAAATCAGTTGCAAAATCCTCTTGCAAATTTGCAAGTGCATTATTTCCTGCAATTTCCTTTGCAAATTTACTAATATGAATTTCTACAGTAAAATTATAATTTTGATTGAAGGGAGCTACATAATAATAATAATAATAATAATAATAATAATAATAACATATGACATTGTTTTTATGTGATTTCATATGAACATATTAGAATAAGAAAAAATGAATGCAAATTCACGAATCAATTGGAAGAGCCAATAAGCCTTGTCAAACATCTTTTGAATATTGTGACATTAAAATCAAGGGAGATAGGAAAATTTTATACTAGAATGAAATCGAAAAGGTAACCCAAGTAATCAAATAACTGAATTTTTTAACTCAATGATATAATTAAAAGCACATAATATGGCAAACCTAGGAATGTTTAGGATTCCATTGTAACCGACTATAAAGAAGCATTACTATTATGCTATGTGGAATCTAAAACAAAAAACAGAGACACTTAAAGCATGGAAAGGGCAAGAGCATAATTAGAGACTAGATTGAGGGAATAGAGATTAAGGGTCATCCATAAAGCAAAAATTAATACCAACACATGACATGAAAAGTTAACCAAAAACTCTTTGCATAATTGATTCATATTAGAAAGAACACCGTACAATGAATGTTTCCGCTCCACCATAATGTTTCTTCTTCTCTCCTTCTTCAGTTTTATAATTCTAATCTGTCATTTTCTCCCCACTAGCTTGCTGCAATGAATACAAGGAAAGATTTAGAGGGGTATATTCAATCCTGACTTTTTTACACTTCTCACTCTTGATGACTTCATAATATACAAATTGCTCCAAATACATAAGTCATTTTGTTAGCACACTTGAATAGATTTTAAAGGATATTCATTAGGGATGCTAACTAGTAGGGTACCAAGAAAAAATACGCTTACCATATTATACATGATTACCAGTATTGTACTTGTATCGATTTAAATTTATGAGTTTAAACTTTGTTTGGATGGAATCTCAGCAAAGTAAAGGTGAAATATAATAAACCACATGAAACACGATAACATAACATACATGAACAAATCAAGTCAAAAGTACCAGATAAAGAGCAAAACAGTAACTAACAAATATAGGAATCCAATCAAAAGCTTCATAACTACAATCACTAATAACAACTTCCAAAGTATCACTAAAACCACATATATATTAAGGAGTGCCTATTAATTCAGTTAATAGACAAGCAACGAATACACACCTCTACATATCAAAAGTAAAACTGAATCAGTTGCTTAGAGATGGTGTCTCAATTGATATCAACATCACAACTAAAATGCACTAAGAAATTATAACTATGCTTTAGTTTGAGAACTATTCATCAAAGTCTGAGTGCATGGTAAAACTAGTTCTAATAATCTAAAGACTAAAGTTATAAATTTCATTTCTTGCCAATAGACGAGCATATTTGCAGTAATTAGTATGTTATGTATGATAAATTCTACAACAAATCTAAGACAGCAATACAAATAAAATGAAATGATAATTTGACAAGTTATTGCTCTAGTTTAAAAGCTTTCAAAATAACAAGAGTCATACACTTAGTGAAAGTGTTGCATATACTCTTTTTTTTAAAAGAAACTTGCTCTGAAAATGTAAAGGTTGAATGAACCTCGACAAAACAAAGCAAAATAGAATCAATAGCTCTCTGTAAGAGAGGAAAATTTACAATATCAGTAACCTTGTTGGGTTTATGATCTATGATACTCGGACTCTTCAAAAGGGTAGCCGCACCCCTGTCGATGTGACACTGACATGGACTCTGACAAGGATTCCGTGTCGGATCCAGCAGTTTATCGTCGGACACTTCAGAAGCAACAGTGGCTGCCGGACTTGCAGGTTAATGAAGAAGAGATAGAGGTTGAAGGTGAAGAGACACGTAATGAAAAGAAAAAATAGCATTAAAGTTTACTTTCTTTTCTTAAATGGACCCAGATAAAGAAAAGGAAAAATCATAAATACTAATGAAGATAATAAATACTATTTAAATCTTTTTTCCCTAATTTCATACTACTTCCCATAATACTCCTTTTTTTCATACACTCACCATCAAAATTAACAAACTCCCAATAGTTCTGCATCATGGTAGTCCAACAATAACAAATACTTCAGGTCACCTAAATGAAGTCTCCTCACAAAGTACATAAATGTAACTAACATAAACATAAAAAAACATTGCATTTGACTCTCAAGTACTTTGATGCAAATAAGGTTACACCTTGAAAACACAAAATCTTAGCATATTGTTCAACATTTAATCTCAATAATGTATATTAGATACACAAAATCTTCGCAAGAAACATATGATGATCCATATAGCAATAACCAAATAAACTAGTCAACTAGTTGATACTAAATATTGCTACAATATTTTGCAATGACTTGCTAATAAAACTCAGTATTAGCAGTAGACACTAGACTACAAAGTGAATATGCTAATTACTTCCTATTATGAAAATTTTTTAATTGACCACAAATGTGTCTTCTCCATCTTGATCAACCTAAACACTAAAGTTGAAAATATAAAAAAAAATACTCAAACCATTTTTCAATTGCATCACCACAAGTTAATACACACACACACACCTCAACTTCAGTTTTAAAGGCATTAACAATGAACACTATTAGGTAATACTATAAATACACTTTAAATATATAATAGAGCTATTGCGGTAATCAAGATGGCTGCTTGTAATGTCCCTGTATCTATGTGCCCAAACTTAATTGGTAGTCGTAAACAGAGCTATTGGATTTGATAAATCAACAGTCATGGCCAATTTAAAATGGCCCTTAACTAGAACTACTTATACTGCAACAATTGAACATAATGTAAACATAGATAGTAATATTAAAACAAGATAAATTGAAAACATGTATAATTTACACGCAAAGAAATTTGGGTAAAAGGCGTACCTCCAATTTCAGATCTAAAATTAAACATTAACCAAAATCAAAATTCAAAGCAAAAGAGTAGTTATATTTCTTAAATTCTGATTTTAAATTGGAGCTATGTTGTTTACCCAAATTCTAATTTGAAAAAAAAGGTAAAGGAAGCATACCACACTGAGACCCTTGAAATTCTAGCAGTCTAGATAAATAATTGGAGTATTTCAATATGGTTGGAACAAAATATAATGTTGAGGAATTAGTATATTCGTAGAACCCTAGATCGATTCTCCTCTTGCCTTCACACCAATAATAAGGTCGACAACGGCAAAGAAGGTCGACAATAAAGAAAAAGGCGGTGGGAAAGTTCAACAAAAATAACCATAGTGGCGGAGAAAGGAGATAAGCATGCATAAAAAGAAAAGGGTAGTTAGATTTATCTTAGATTTCTAGGTTTAGGGTTATCACTCAATTGATTTTGGAAGGAGATAAAGGTACAAGAAAAAGAGAAGTTAGACGCGGTTGAAAGGGAGCACTGGTCACTCCGGCGAACCAGCGGAGGGCAGTAGAAAATACTTCAAGTTGTGGTGGTCATCGTCGTGGAGGTCATTGTGGGAGAAAGAGAAGGAGTAAAGTAGGTTTAAAAGAGAGCAATGGTTCGTGATATAATCTCTATATTTTATTTTTAATTTTTTTTATTAATGTGACAAATGCAACGGAAATTTAGTTGCAACTTTCTTCTACCTAATTTCCTTGCACAAACATTGCAAAATAAACTTAAAACACTTGCAAATTCTGTTGCAAATTCTCCCTCCATTTTTTCCCGCACACTTTTTGCAAGTGGATTACAAAACACTAGTAATTTCCATTGTTAATATATTTAGTATTTTAATCCTTATAATTCTGCAACAGAATTTTGTTTCCCTTGCACATTCCGTTGCAAGCTAAAGAAATTGCAACGGAAAACTTTCTGTTGCAAGCATTCCATTGCAGTATGTAAATTTTCTCGTAGTGAATGAGGAGGCTCTACTCAAAAAACTTCTAAAAAGGGTTCGGGGTATGTTCGTTAAGGCTGGAATAAACCCGGTCACTCCAAAGGTATAAGTCGCTAACACACATTTCTCCTTAGAAGAGATGTAGGAGCCATTCTCTAAGAAATTTTATTACCCCGTCTTGCAAAAGTGTGATGGTGAAGGAGACCCCACTCATCATGTGAAAGTATATCAGCAAAGTTTGTTCACAAATGAGGCAACAGATTCAATGATGTGTAAACGTTTCTCTTCAAAACTGATCGGACCAAACCTTTTTTGTTTTGAGTCATAAAAGTCGAGCTCCATTTCAAACTTCAATAAGTTGGGAAAAGATTTATGCCTTTTCTTTATCACATCAATCCCGCAAACGAGGTCGGTACAAGAATTGTAGTAAGTGAAGCAGGAGTCATTGGGAGACTACTTAGATCATTTCCATAAAACCCCCATGCACATCAAAGGGTGTAATTTTGATGCAGTAGTAGAATTCCTCGAGCAAAACACTATGAGCGAAGATTTGAGGAAGGACCAAATCACCAAAAGGCTGACCTCCATAGCACGAATGATGAGCAAAGCTAGAAGTTGTATCCCTTATGACATCATTCAAAGGCAATCTAATCCCATAGAGGTGCCCACCATAATAGTAGTAACCACGCTTTCAGACCTCGAGTGCAAAATCAAAGTGATTATAGGCAAATAGACATCCCAAAAATCCTCATACCTTTAAGAACATCAAGGAAGAAAGTTCTTTATAGGATTGAGAAGCACCACCAACACATCACATATCTCCCGAAACCTCGGTGACTAGGGAAGCTTGACACTTACTATGATTTTCATTAATGCGAGGGGCACAATACAGAGGATTGCATGCGCCTCGCCTTGGAGTTGAATAAGAGAGCTGCTAATGGTAAGATTGATTGCTTCCTTATTTCAGCTTCATCCACCTATCAAGGATGACCCCCCACTAGGATGCATTGGTGATTGAGATGATAATTAATGACTTTTTGGTAAAAGGCTGCTTGTCGACATGGGAAGTTCAGTAAACCTAATGATTAGAGAAACAATCAAAGCTCTACCAATTGATGTAAACAAACTCCAGTTAGAAAGGAAACTGATTATCAACCTTGGTGGTCAGTCAATACTAGTGGACGGGGAAGTTATTTACCGGTGATAATCGGTGACAGACCCCTTGGTGGAAATCCAAGGCAAAATTTCTAATAGTAGACATGTTGTTTGCTTACAACATCTTCTTGGGATGACTTATAGTTTGTGACTCAGAATCAGTCCTAAGCTTATGACATCTAGCACTCCAAATACCAAAAGCCAAGGGAATGGATATAGCTAGAATAGATAAGAAGATTACCCAATAGACGTATATAGCATCACTTTGAGTGGAAGCCCCAGTTAAAGAATCATAACAAGACTCAATGGGAGCCGAGCCCCATGAAAAGTTGGAAACCATGATATTAGAATATAATAAAGAGTTGAGAATCGTCACCGAGCTACATCCCATTCTCAAAACCAAGCTATCAATAGTTTTGAGGAACAACATAAGATCTTTCGTGTAGGTTACCACAAACATGACTAGGGAAAACCCGCTCATCAGCTCAATGTAGACCCCAAGGCCACACCTATTAAGCAGAAAATGAGGAATCATAGTTTAGAAAAACAGCAGACCATAATAGAGGAAATATCAAGATTGATCAATGTCGGCCATATCAGAGAAATGTAGTACCCAATTTGGAATACCAACATGGTGCTAGTCAAAAAGTCAAACAAAATACATAATATGTGTAGACGTCACCAATCTCAACAAAGCTTACCCTAAAGATAGTATTCAATTACCAAGCATAGACCCTTCGCTAGTCCCCGCTAATGGATATGAGGCTTTGACAATGTTGGATGCCAAAGCTAGATACAATTAAATAACTGATGGTTAATCTAAGTAGGTAATGAACATGCGAACTGGAATGACGGAATTTCAAAACTTAAAATTAACCTAAAAGGAACTTCTAAGCATGACATGATTGATATAATCTTAATTGAAACGTTCCATAGATTCATTAGGTCTATAAACACTTATTAAAAGAGACCTAACATCTAAATATAGAGCATTACTAGTTGATGCATGCCTTCCCTTGTAGTAGCAGAGCGATCCCTTATACCCGTTGAACAAAACTCTGTTAGCAATAGCCTCCAAAGTAGAACAGTCTCTATGAGTAGTCCACAAGAACCCCACTGACCAAAACCTCACAAAGAAGGAGAACTTGTCAATTAACAAGTGGCTGTTAGACCACTCATAGACTAACCTGAAAATAACCATGAAGGTTCTTTTCCAATTGGTCATAAGCCTTCAAAAAGAATGTTACAAATAAAAGAGAAATTCGAGGAGGATCTCAAAACAATTCACAAGAAAATAGTCAAGTTAAAAAGAGAAGGCTGAACAGAAATTTTGGTGAAAAGAAGAAGAGGACTCTTATATATAGGATGATTGGGAGCAAAAATGCTCGCCATTTAAAAATGTGGCATGGGTAAAACCCTATCCCACACGCGGGCTCAACCGCGTGGAACCCCATGCTTCGTGGGTCAGCCCGCGTATGCGGGCTATGCGAAGGCCACAAGGCAAGCTCGTTTGGGCTTGCCTTGTCCCGCAAGCAGGGCCTTGTGGGATTTCTCGCAAACCCCGCTTGCGGGCCTGCTACCCATCAGTATGCTGTTATTTCTCATTTCAAAAAATTTCGGCATCTTAATTTAGTCAATTGGTAATGTTGTTTAATGAATTTATAGAAACTAGAAATAATCATATAAAAATCTAATTCCAAAACTTCTCTATATGTAGTGAGAAAAAAAGAAAGTTTGAAATAGAAAAATACTATATTAAGTAGAAAAGTGAGAGACATTCAAAGTGGTTGCACGTGAGCAGAAGTGCTCATAATTCACAATCTTATCAAATGAGAGGAGCTATAAAATCTATTCATGGACGTTTGATGATTGCATACAATTTTGAGAAATAATATGAAAAATTCAATTATAGTTCCCAATATTCCATTTTATATGGAGACATATGCCATTATTTCACATCATTCCTCCTTGTCAATACTTTTTTGAATTTAAAATGTTCAAATTCTCTATCCACCTACATCAATTGTATTGTAATTTAATGAAAAAAGAATTTGGTGTAAAAATTAAAATAATATGTATGAAAATACTTACTACCATATATCTTGATACATGTTTTTAAAGAATTTGGATGATATAAAACTGGATTATTGGTGTAAAGTTAAATCTCAAATCTTATTTTAAAATAGATCATGATATTTAAAATGTGTTATAATCTCGTCTTATAGTCACAACTTTATCATTGAGTTAATTTTAAAGTGCTTTAATCCTATTCAAAGTATATAATAGATTGTAATTTATGATTAGGATTCTTTGCCATAACATTTTCTTTTTTCATAAAGCTCTTCATAAAAAATTTCATAACTAAGTTGTAGCTCGAGTAGAATGTAAACATTTTGCAGTAAAAATAAATGAAACTAAAAAGCCACATTTTCGCAATAAAAATTTGATTTTAAAATAAAGCCAACATGTCTTATATTTTATGAACCCATCCCTTTCATTGTATTCATTCTTGATTGTGTCTTGGGTGGTAAATTGATCATAATGATCCATCCACTACAATGTGTAAATAATTATATTATTAGCTTAAATGTTAGAGTGCAAATGTTATGAACAGACACTGTTAACACCTTGTAGATGAAGTCGACGTTGTTATATAAGAAAACACCAGACATTGCAAAGATGCAGATCATCATAATGCAACAATTTAAGAACTAACGTACAAATCCTGTAACATATGATGCTTGTCATTTATGAACATGCAATAATTCAGTAAATGAGATGAGGCAAGAAAGCGTGAACATAATAAACAAAGCTCAAAAATCACGTGAAATAAGCGTTGGTTTAGTAATGATACACATGAGATATTGTAGAACTTATTAAAAACTATCGGAATAAGTCATTAATGTCTTATTTTAGGGTTTAAAGATAAGTGGCGATCCCACATAGTTGAATGTAGAATTTTTTTTAAAAAAAAATTGTATAATTTGTGGTTAAAATGTATTTGGAATACATAAGAAATTATTATTGAATCTCATATTAATATTAATATCTTTTTATCTAAGAACCGAATTTTTTTAAAATGAATGTTTGTGTATCTTTATAAATTTATGTGCAACTTTATTATTTCCCTTACAATTTTATTATTTACAATTTTAAATGAATGTTTATGTATCTTTATAAAATATTCATTTTTGTTATTTACAATTTTTTTATGAATGTATAGTTCAATAGATTTTTTAATATGATATATATGAATACTAAGTAAAAAATTTCAAGATTAGCCATTAAAAATTGTATCATAACCTCAAAAGTCTCCATATTTATTTACATATAATTTTATTGATTTTTTGTATATATTTAATAATGTAAGAGCAATAGTAAAAATTAAAAAATTAATAACTTCAGAGACATGAAACACTAAAAAGTAACAAGTTTATAATATTTTGCTATTGAAACAATTTGAACATAATTGAAAATAAATTAAAATTGAATTGAATAAATTTAGACCAATTCATCGGTTTGGTTGGGCGGATTTCATCGCGATTTTATTAAAAATATCAACCTAAGTCTGGCCAAGCTCATACTTCATAGGGTCATTCTCAAGCTCAGCTCACACTTTATATAAATGTTTTTCTTTTTTATTTTTTCATAAATTAAATAGAGCAAAATGATAAATATACAAAAATATATTTAAATTTTATATAAAAATTAAATTGGCGAAAAATTTAAGAAGTATGGGTTGTGCGTCCGATTAACGCAATGATCTAATAGTTAAGACGGAAGCTGTGGACACTAGAAGTCACAAGTTCGAGTCAAATCTGGGACGGATGGATAATTTTTCTTTCCATTTAATGTAAACCCAAAAAGACAAAAAAAATTTTAAAAAACACAATCTACAAAACTGATAATAAAATCCATCTTATTTCTAAAAAAGTTATTTACTTGAATTTATTAATGTACTACAAAACCTTTTGTAGTTAACTTTTAAATTTTAACATTAGTGCAAAATAATTATTAAATACAATATATACAATAAATATTTTCTTTATAAGAACCAAGTTCAGATTATAAATTTCGTAGTTTAGGGGACTCAAGTTGAATTTAAATAATGGTTGAGATTGTCGATAGATTTGCAGTTAAAATTTTTTTATTGAACAACATATATTATCTTTGGAAAAAAAGAATTTATATTTTATATTATTTGATTAGCAACTGTGTACTATTTATTTTAAAACTTTTCCAAACTATAACTTGTAAAAATATGAAAGTCAAACTTTTCAAAAAAGTAACAGAAGAAAGCAATCTCAAACTAGTTATCATTAATAAACTAAGAGCATCTTTAGTAGCTTGTGAATTCCAAATATAGGTGACATGTGGAATACAAGTTCCTATTAACGATGTGGTAATAGTCTTAAAAATTGTCTATTTTTAAAATAGGATTAGTAGATTGTCTATTCCATTTTAAATAGTATTTATTGTAGACAATGTCTATTTGGTTGTCTACATCTAGACAATCCAAATAGACATTGTCTACAATAAATGATGATACGTAGGTGTCACTTTATATAGGCAAGATGAGCTGACAAGCTACTATGATGCATTTTCAAATTGATAATCTATTCCTTTTTATTTGTCAAATTGTGGAATAGATAAACCAGTAAAGATGCTCTAAATGTCCAAGTCCAGTTATCTAAGAGCATCTTTAGTGGTTAGTGGATTCCAAGTTTAGGTGTCATGTGGAATAAAAGTTGCTTTTGATGATGTGATAATAGTATGAAAAATAGACGATGTCTATTCATAAGATAATAATAATATATTATCTATTCCATTTTAAAAGGTATTTATTGTAGGCAATATTTATTTGGTTATGTACATCTAGACAATCAAATAGACATTGTCTACAATTAATGATGATACATATATGTCACATCGCATAGAGAAGATGATTTAGACAAGCTACTAAAAATACATTTTCAAATTTATTATATAATCCTTTGTCAAAACAATTTATGAAATTATTAAACTACCTGCATCTTTTGAATGATCCGGTTTAGGCGGGCAGGCAAGCCTACCAAATTGCCAATAGGTCTAAATAAATTTGAAATAAACAACAAGCGGTCCGATTGGAATGGGACACAGTAGGAGACAATCTCCACAGATGCAATCATTTGAACATGGGATCTTAATTTTTTTATAAATTGTTTTATGATTGATATGATATTAATTTCATGCATTATTTTAAAAATTTTCTGCTTTATATAGATTTTGGGTAGAATGCCCATGTTGTGGGGACATTTTTCCTGAAAACTGCGATTATAATGAGGTGATTGTTATTGGTTTTATTTTTCATTTTCATTTTCTGTATAGTCTCTCTCTCCATTATTACTTTCTTTGTCCTCTTGCCTTCCCTTATCATTTTCATTCTCCATACATATGTTTTTACTATTTTTTTCAGTAATTTCGACAATATATTTATATTATCGTCAACACTTTGTATTCAATATAATATTTTGAGTTTTTAATTGCAGTTACAGGTACAGTTTTTAAAATTTATTTTATCTAATGTGATGAGGAGCATTTTAATAAACACAAATTATACCAACTAATTAAGAGAATTCTGATTATGTCAATTTCAAAAATTGGAAAAGCAATACTGTTTTTTACAGAATAAATAAATAGGAGAGGATTTGTTGTAAAGATTTGAGCTATTAAAGGAGATAAGTAGCTGTATCTGTTTAGGGGTCATAGGCTAGCTTTGAAGGGCATGGAATATTGGTGGTAAATTTTGTTTTAATTGGTGAAAATACCATTGTATTTGAATGGATTTTTGCATTGAAAAGAGAAAAGTAAAATATATAAACAAAAAAAAGGGATTGGAAAGAGGGAAAAGAACAAGTGTTGAGAAATGTAAAAAATTGCAATGATGAGGGGTTTGTCAGCCTTTGTATTGTACTAGTAATATGTAAATTGGGGGTTCTGCGTTCTATGCATTGTATTGTATTGTATTGTTCCTTTTAATGCAAGTCACAATCACTCCATCCTTTTAATTATTACTCTTATTTCATTTTATTTTACTCTCTCTAAGGGAAAATATATTTTTTTGAATTTTTAATGTTTGTTTTATTTGAAAAATATTGTAAGCTAAAACTTAAATTATAAATTTTGCTATTCAGGAAAAAAATGTACTCATCAGAAAGAACTAGAAAAACATTTTCTTTTATCCGTATCCATTTTATAATCACCTTCTGTTGGTTATCATTTTCATTTGCATTTCTACCACTACTTCATCCATTCCTCAAAGTAGATCTGTACACAAACCAGGTTATTCTCCCAGCTTGGTTCAATCCCATTTCAATAGACTAATTTGAACAATCGATTTTTATTAAAGATCAGCTTGAGTTTGTCAAAGTTCGAAGTGTTATATGCGGATTTTGTTTTATATAAATATCTAAGCTTGGTTTGAGCTCGTCTCGACGGAAAATTTTTTATTTATTATATATTTATATATTAAATTTGAAATTATTTTGAACTTTTATATGTTTTATCCTATTAAATTTGTGCACTAGACTACAAATAAATGTTATTGAATATTTAATATTTTTAGTAAATAATGTAATTATGTGTAAATTAAAATATATTTTACTTATTTTTTCTGTTCAGTTTAATAATATAATTTATTATAAATAATTTTTTATGGATTATGATCGAGTTTAGGAATGACCTTGTGAACCGGTTCGAACACAAAATTTTAAAAAATATGAATTTATGTTGATGTTATTAATGAAAACCGTATTAAACCCAGGCTAACCAACCCCATGAAAGCACTCTAAAATTAGTGATAATAATTACATATATGATATGTACTAAACACATGTAATCATGTTCATTTTTTGTTTTATGTTTCTTAGTTTTCATTAATCTAAAAACCATTGGTTATTTTAATTTTGAGAGTCTTTTCCTTTTCTTTTTAAAAACAAAGTTCATATTCATATATTTTTTTTATTTTCGATTTTCTTAGTTGACACGTACTTGATGACTAGACAAAAATTATTGGTTTTGTGTGTTTTTCTAATTACCGAAGCTCACGTTCATGATACTCTTTCTTGATAAATTATAATGGTTTAATGCGTCTCCCTTATATTCGTTTAAAATGAGTTTTTCTGACCTAAATTTTGAAATGTTCTCAATAATTTACTATACTTGGATCCTTCATCGTTACGTGTTAGAATTTGATTGGTTTCATTTTTAAAAGATGTTATTTTTCTGATTTTTTTTCTTTAACAGAAGCTGACACGTGACATTGAGAGGGTAAAATGGTGCATTTTATACAAATTTAGGGGGATATTTGTCACATTTAAAAATTCAAGATGACAATAACTCATTTTGAACAAGTTTAAGGATGTAGAATCATTAAGTTAAATATAAACTTTGTAAATCATTTCTTATGTTTATATAATACAAGTTAGTTTTATTATTTTTGCATAAAATTTTTATTAAGGCGAGTATAATGTTATTTGGAATTTTGTTACAATTAAATCTCCTCACATCTCTTTACAAAGGTATATATTGTAAGTGAAACATAAGTTTCCTTTCACATATTTAGCATAGTTGTAAACTAAACTATATTTTGTAAGTTTATTTTATAATTAAGCATAATTATAATTGGGAAATTAGGAAGGTAGGCTTCAATATGATTGGGGCAAGACAACGTTATACTAGGTAACAATATTGTTACAATAAAATTATGAAGCACTAAATGAAAATGTTGAATGATAGCAAGTGTATGTTTGTGCCTATGTATTTCTCTCAGCTATTTTAGTTTTTTTTTCAACATAATCATTTCCCTCTATTCCATAATTCACTATGTGAAATTTAAAAGCTGTAAAGAGATCATACACTTCTTATTATCTTATCCATCATTCCTCTTTTAATAACTGATATAAGGTTTCTCTTTCTTATTATCTCACCAGGTTTTATTGAATTTACATCCAAATTTGTCAAACACTCCTCTGCACTTGTTAAAAATGCACCAGTTTGCACTTTCAATGTCACGTGACAGCTTCTAGTTGAAGAGAAAAAAAAATAAAAAAATGACATCTTTGAAAAGTCAAACCAACCATAAACTGACACATGACGATGAGGGGCAAAGTGACGCATTTTAAATAAGTACATAGAACTATCTGTCACATTTCAAAGTTCGGGTTGATAAAACTTATTTTAAACAAATTCAGGGTTGTAGATGTAATAAACCATTTAACCAATATTTAATAACGTAAAATCATCCCATCTAGTGATTTGTTATTATCAGTGTTTTAAAAATCGGGCCTAGGCGGCCCCTAGACGGGATTTTTAAAAACACCGCCCCGATTTTGTGAAATCGGGCGGTGTTAGGCGGATGGCGGACGCCTAGGCGTCGATTTTTTAATTAAAAAAAATTAATATTTTAATAAAAAAATAACATAAAGAAATAGTGTCTTAAAAATCGGGGCCTAGGCGGCGCCCAGGCAGGATTTTTTAAAACACCGAGCGATTTTTTATTATTTTATGTTTTTTACGTTATTATATATTAAACTGAATTGTTAATATTAGACTATTAGTATTTATATTATAATAATTATTATGTATTATTAAATATTAAAATAATAAAAAAATTGCATCTGCCTAGGCCTTGCCTAGTCCCTGCCTAGGCCCCGCCTGCGCCTAGCTCCGGCCTA
>CATIWQ010126662.1:0-11992 GCA_949673415.1 Euphorbia schlechtendalii | reverse complement strand
GGGCCGAGACAGAATTCAAAGCAGATGCAGGAATTGCGAGAATTGATGACTCCCATTAAAGAGTGGATACGGTTTGATCAACTTTAGATTTCACTTGCATACCTTACAACTTTGCTTTGCTTTCTACTTATACTTTCTATTTCAAAGTTTATGATATGTCTATGTGTCATAATGCATAATTCGTGCTAAGTCTTTTATGTTAATCAAGTTATATGAATTGGCGTTAATTTTAAGAGTAGTTTTGGGGTTAACAATATCGTGTATAATCACTGATCTGTGATATAACGCTGTTTAGTGAGCCAACATTTTTGGAATGGTAACTTGCTAAATGTGGCTATGTGAAAGCGACCCGTACTAAGCATAGTATTGATGTTATCCAGGTTTATATAATAGTCTTATCTCGTTTGTGCTAGGTTTAGAAAAGTTATTTAATGTGTTGCTCTGCAGCGAATTATTGAACATCTGAGTGTGTTGAACCGATTTGTTAGATTAGTCTAGTGTGTCGTAATATCTTTGTTGATCTTGCATGTTTTCTCTGCTATACTTGTTCGTAGTGAAAATCTATTTATTTAGAGTCTCTAATCCATCACATCTTTATCTACTCAACTTTTCATTCTAATCTTCCTACCCAAAAATATTATTTCTATTTTTATTTCCTTATCTTTATCTTTCCCTTCCATATCTTTAGACCTAGTTCCTTCCCTGTGGGTTCGATATCTTTTAAAACTACATCGCAACTGTATACTTGCAGTTATCATCATTTTTCTATGTGATAAGAGGTATTGACAACACCTATATTTATTTGTGAACAAGTTTTTGACATAGTTATTAGCCAATAGTTCACGAGATTTTGGAACCATTATTGATTAAACTTATCAGTAGAAAAGTGGTGAACAAAAGGCTTAAAATATTTTTAAAGACTTAAATAAATATTTAAGGTTCCAAAATATTTTAATTAAATCATTTTCTTTTTTAAAGAAAATAAATGTATATATATATATAAATATATATAAAATTTAAAAATAAAAAATTGAAAAAAAATAATAAAAGAGGAAGCCAATGATGGCGAGGACAGCATTAGCCTCGCTTGTAAATACAAGCGAGGCTAAGGGGAAAAATCAATATAGTTTTAATGTCAAATCAAGATCAACTAGGACAGAAATAAAGCATTGAGTCGAACTTTTCTTTGGTGTCAAGGTAATAGCTATGAATAGCCATTGACTCTAGGGAAAGGGTAAAATAATGAGACCTATTATGGGACATACAATGCATTACAGACGTATGATCATTACGCTTCAATCAGGTTATTCTATTCCACCTCTTAGAAAGAAAAGAAGTTAAATCAAAGTACTTAATAGCATGGTGATCCATTTATATAAAACTTCTACCCCGAGCACATGCAATGGAGCCGTAGATAGTCATGTGAAATCCAACACTAAATAATTTGATCTATGGACATCATTGTTGTGGTAAAGGCCGTAATGCCAAAGGAATAATTACTGCAACACATAGAGGGGGAGGTCATAAGCGTCTATACCATAAAATCGATTTTCAACCGAATGAAAAACACATATATGATCGAATTAAAACCATAGAATACGACCCTAATCAAAATGCATACATTCATCTCATCCACTATGGGGATGGTGAGAAGAGATATATTTTACATCCTAGAGGGGCTATAATTGGGGACACCATTATTTTTGGTACACAAGTTCCTATAAAAATGGGAAATGCCCTACCTTTGAGTGCGGTTTGAGCTATTGATTTATGTAATTGGAAGTAACCAATTAAGTTTACGACAAAACCTAGAAATCGATCACTGATCCAATTTGAGTTCCTCTATAGGATAGACCTTAATAGAAAACTGAAGAGTAATGGGAGCAAGTGATTGAGTTCATTAGTTCTTCATAGAAAATTATTAAGTCTAGAGATATAGTAATATGGAGAAGATAAAATTATTTCAAGCACCAATAGAACCAGAAGCGCACCTTGTTTCAAATAGAGGAGGATGGGTTATTCACATTTCATTTGATTATCAGAGGCGAATTGAAAGCTAAATAGTGGTAATTCTAAAGATTCCTTGGGGGAAAAATGGAAATGTCTCCTATGTTACCCAATTTATGTGGAAGCATCGATGTAATTTCATTGAGTCATTCGGTCTGAATGCTACATGAAGAATATAAGCTAGATGAAGGAATGAGAAGACCTAGGATGTAGAAGAGCATAAAATGAGTGATTCAGCAGATTTGGATTCCTATATACCCACTCATGGAATACTTTATTTTATTTTACGATATATAAGATCCATCTATATAGATATCACCATCTACACCCAAAAAGCCGTAAGCTTTGGAAGAAGCTTGTACCACTTGGGAAGAGGTTTTGATTGATAAAAAAGAAGAATCTACTTCAATCTATATGCCCTTAGGCATGACCATACATAATATAGAAATCACACTTGGAAAGGTTGGACAATTAGCTAGAGCTGCAGGTGTTGTAGGGAAACTGATTGCTAAAGAGGGTGAATTGGCCACATTAAAATTACCTTCTAGGAGGTTTGTTTGATATCCAAAAACTGCTCAGCAATAGTCAGACAAAGTAGGGAATACTAGGGTGAACCAGAAAAGTTTGGGTAGAGCCGGGTCCAAATGTTGGCTAGGTAAGCGTCCTATAGTAAGGGAAGTGGTTATGAACCTTGTAGACCATCCCCATTGGGGTAGTGAAGGGAGGGCCCCATTTGGTAGAAAAAACCCGCAACCCCTTGGGGTTTTCTTGCACTTGGAAGAAGGAGTAGAAAAAGGAATAAATATAGTGATAATTTGATTCTTCGTTACTATAGTAAATAGGAGAAAAAATTTAATTTGTTTCTTCGTAGAAAAAATAGAAGATATTCATTGTGACACGTTCACTAAAAAAATCCTTAAGTAGCAATCATTTATTAAAAAGATTAAATAAGCTTAACAACATTGGCCACAAGCGAGGCCAATGCTCCTCGCCAGCACTTGCTGGCGAGGCTATATTCCCCTATAAATAGGGGAAATTTTCAGTATAAATGGGATCGAAAAATTTACGAAAAAAATATTTTTTCGCTTGACAAAATGAAGAGAATTTTACTGATAAAAATATTTTTCTTCAGAAAATAATTCTGACTTTTTTCATCTTTCTTTAAAAAATTCTTTGATTACATTCGGATCCAAAACAAGTTTGGATTCCGAATTTAATTATTTTTTGAATCAATTTTCTTTCATTTTTATCTCAAAAATCCTTAGATATTCTCGGACCTAAAACAAATTTAGAGTCCGAGTCTGAATATTTTTAGGATAAAAATAACATATTTTCACACAATAATTAAATAAAGAAGAACGAGGAGCACACCTAAAAATCAAGCGGATACGTCGAAGTGGATTCGTAACAAAAGGGTAAGCATCTGAGTTCCTAGAGTTACTCTTTCCTGTGTATTATATTTGGATATTTTTTTTCTTTTCTCCTAAATTCTTAGACGAAGTCAATTTTCGTCGTTGACCTAGGATTTCTTTTATTGTTTAAATTTTATTTTATTAATTCTTTTTATTTATTTATTTATTTAATCGTCATATTATTTATTTATTATCTAGTTCTCTTTTATTCTTTATCTCTCCTTTTAATTTATTTAATCATGGGAATTTTATAATTAAATACATATTAGAATACACCCATGAAGGGAATTAAAATTATTCCTGGACAACATACCTCATCTTTTACCATGCGATCACTTTCATTAAATAAAATAAGCAACATATCTGTAAATAAAATGAATTGTTTTATTCAAAAATAAGAATATTTAACCATCGATATTTTAATTAGGCCACCGGGCTTCGTCAACATTAAATTGAGCATACGTGTAAATACTCATGTTGTGCTATATACCCTATGCTAACCTTTGTGGATGCAGATAGATTAGATTAGATGTATGCCGATGATTTCATTTTCTTTCTAGTATTGCAAATATTTTTAATATGTAATTAATAGATTAGGTGGGCAGTTGCATCCCCCAAGGTTTTGTAATTTGTAATATTTATTTTTCCGCATTTACTTACTGCTTTATGTATGGATTTACTGCTTTCCGCATGCGCGTAAAATCATACATTGCAAACTCAAAAAAGGACATAAGTACGAATATGCATAATTAAGAAATACAATTTTTGTAGATGTAAGTTAATGAGATCCAGCAAGAAGTAAGCAACTTATCTCGAACCTGAATCTTTGTGTCTTATCCCCGGACGTTAAGCCTTACAAGACTTTAATTCCTGGAAGAGCTAATCCAGGTGGCGACTCTACACTAAGAGACTGCAGATTCATGTTATAATGATCTAAATCATTTACACTTTCTCTTTTAAACCTTTCGGGTCCTAGACCTGATACATTAAGGGATGACGGATTTGGGCTGTGATGATCTAAATCATTTTCGCTTTCTCTTTTAAACCTTTTGGGTCCCAGACCCTATAATTTTATTTTCACACAAAAACACCGTGATCTCAAAGCGCTTTCAACCCATCGCATTCTGTGTCGTCCGCTCAAAGAGGATGTTGGTGGAAATGTAGAAACCATAAAGTAGTAAGAATATGCTCTTCCCAGCGCCAACATTCCTAAGCCAACTTCCACTCAGCTTGAGCATTCTTCTGCTAAAGCTGAGTTACTTGAGGCTGGCCCATCCTTGGGTCAATCAACCAACCCCCAGGTACCTCTAAATCCTACCCCAATTTCTCCTGTAAATCATACCATCCCAACTCTTGTATATTTAGAAATCCCTTCTATTCTTGTAACTTCGTCTTCTTAGGCTAAAGATTTTGTAAATTCCCAACCCCTAAACTCTGTAAATTCAGCATAAATATTCCTTCCTCTCCTACACATACTCAAGATTCTTTTTCCCCACCTTCTTCTCCTCCACCTCCAAATACTGAAACCGCAATAACCCCTTCTCCTGTAAAAACCAAACCCATTCCCACTTCTTCAATTGTATAAACTTTCTAAACCAACAGCAAGTTTATAGCCAGTGAAGTACCTGAACCCAACAGCAAGCTAGTTTAAGAAGACTCGGCTAATACATCCATCTTAGCTCAGATTAGAGAGCTAGCAAGGAAGATATTCCCCTCTCTATAAAATGATGTTGAGTTGGATTGAGAAGTTAACCATGTGCTTCTATCTTAAGAATTGATGGACTTATCAGCTAAAACTAAGGTAAAAATTTTAGATTTCGAGGAACACTCAAGTATTCCCTCTAAATCCCTATACTTTGAGGAGTTTGAGAAAATTCAGGGAGCTTGTTTGCTATTCACAACCACCTTCGAAGGAGAGCACCAAAAGTTTAGTGGATAAGATGACTCTAATCTTAACTAGGCTATCTGATTCTGTAGCACTACTCAGCTGTCACCTCTATCCCTACATCTACTATCCTCGCTAATGCGGTGGCAGGAAAGATGAAAGGTAGTATTGATTCTGCTATTGAGCAGCTAAGTAGCTTGAACACTACCTTGGTGTCTCAAGATACACAATTTCATCAGTTTGGCTAGGAGTAAGCCAAAATAAAACAAAGTACAAATAGAAAGATTGAGGCTATGCACGAAGAAGTGGAGACCACAAAGGACATCAATCACAACATGGCTAAGTAGCTGGAGTCTACATCCAAGTTCATGGTGAACCAAGGTAAGAAGTTGGATCAGGTGTTGAAGGTGATAGAAGAGACTAGGAAGAAGGTTGAAAAACCTTTGCTAGACCTTGATACACTAATTGAGAAGATGGAGTCTTCCTGTAAGCTTGTTAATGATAATACTGATGATGGGATCTCAAAAGCATAAAAAGCTCTCATCAATGATAGGGTAAGTTGTTCCCTAAGCCAACTAAGTCTCTTGACCCAGATACTTGTCTCTCCATGCTTAAGAAGCTGAATTTGATTAAGGATAAATTCAATGACATGCAGCACACTATAAATCAAATGGTCATAGTTGGGATGTATGATTAAAGGGGTATCAAGTTCACGGCTAGATCAATGCACTCTATATATCCAAGAATCATTGATATGGAGGTTCTACTGAAGATAGCTATTTCTGCTTCAGACTTTCATGTTTTACTGCAATGCTTTCAACAATTTTCCTACCAAGGATTTGATCAAATAACCCATCTCACGCGGTGCCATCATTTACTTCTTTAAGAGTTGAATGATCAAGACATCTTGACTCTCAAAGGGAAAGAACAAATTGAATCTTAAATCTCACCAGCCATCATAGGAAAGCAAGAGGACTTCTAAGCTTCCCTCGTCTCCTTTAACCTTTTCATATTGCAAATTTAGAATACTTTTTGTGAGCTGAATAAGTATTTTTTTTATCTATTAATGAAAATTACAAGTTTTGTCCATCAAGTTAAAGTTAAGAGCTTCTTAACTCAGTATTTACTGAAGAATGCTTGTATGTTGTTGCTTATAAACTGTTGTAGGAATGTATACTTAGACCAACCTTGAAGAAAAGTTGAAGTAAGATGAAGTCCCAATTTGAAGAAAATCCCTCTAAGTATGGGGGAGCTAAGCTAATTAAAGAAGATCCACTCAGTATGGGGGATTCCATTCTGACTAAGGAATTCACTCAGCATGGGGGAGTCTTACGTCAGTTTCTAGGTATTCTTGTATCTTTAAACTATCTATTCAATGAATCTCATCTACTACCTAGGTTGTTATCTGTCCAAAGTGGGGGAGATTGAACCCAAGTTAATAGTACCTCACAGTACATAAAACGTTTTGAAAATAACAAATTGAATAGGATAGTGTAATTAATTGAGTACTAAGTATACTCTTAATTATTGAAGTCTACTTGAGTTTGTTTAAGGGAAAACAACTCAGTTTACAAAGAAATCAATTAAGTTACGGCTTAGAGTAAGAAAAGCTGAGTTGAGCTTAATATTATATAGTTTATAAGATATTTACTCAGTTGAGTTGAGTTAGCTTTTTGCAAGAAAGATTGAATTATCTTTGACACTTAGAGAACTAAATGATACATATGCTACTAACAGTTTTTGTGAGAAATGAAATATCACCTTTGATGCTTTTCAAGAGAAAAGGCGCTGAAACTAAAGAAGATATTCCAATGGTCCTCACAAATAAAAGGTATCAGTATGGAATGTTGGAGATTCCTCACTAAAGTCCAAGACAAAAGGAATCCTCTGACATACGCCGATTCTTAGTGTCTACGTGCAACTCTGCAACGCCAACAAGTTAACTAATTATAGAATTCCAAGTTACATCTCACGCGCCTCTCTATCAGAATGGATTGCTTGAAGAAAATTGATTTTTTAACACTTTGGATTAATGGATTATTCTCGTGCTTCAACGTTTAAAATCTATGCCTCTAAAGATCCTAGAATTTGTCTCCAACGAGAAAATTTGAAAGATTTATAGAGAAGAGATATTGAAGATTTGTTAGGATGAGAAGTTTGCAATGGCTAATTCCAAGACCTTTAACTATAAATAGAAGATTGGAGCAGACGTTAAAACTTGGTGAACCACCTCGAATTTCTCTAAGAGTTGAAACTCTGTGCAAATACTCCCAGCTTCAAGAAATTCCAAATCAAGCAATAAACAAACACTAATTGTCAATATCTGTTTGTAATAAAGAGAAGAGCACTTAAGATTTAACATTGTAAAGGATTCAACATTTATATAAGTTGAATCCCTTCGTTCACATATTTTTGATAAATCTTAATGTCAGTTTAGGAAGGGTACCTAACCTAAGTTTGAGAGATAACCCAAGGAAGGAATAGATCACTAGTGGATTAAAGCTCAGGAAGGAATTCAGGGACTGGAGGTAGGATAGAGGCCGAACCAAGATAAAATCTCAGGTGTAAAAGTTTTGATCTTTCTTGTTTGCCTTTATCGTGGTGATCTCATTCATCATTCTGTCTATTTCATTTGTTTTGCTTGAAAATTAATTCTAGCTAAGTATAGTACTCAACAGCGATTGAAGATAAACTATGGTAGCAAAGCTAAGCAGTTTATTATTTATAGACCCAGCTGAGCATGATAAACTTAACACGCATCTAAAAAACATAACTTTGTAAAATATTTTTATAAATGCCAAAAAGAAACCAAGAACTACTTTCACCCCCCCTCTATTATTATTTTAAGTGATTTAGGACCAATAGATCCCTTATGAAGTGATGTCTTATATTAACATGCTTCATGCTACCATGTTGAACTAGATTCTTGGATAGGTCAATTGCACTTTTGTTGTCACACATAACTTCAAGGGATTTTGACTTTATACCATAATCCTCCAATTGCTACTTAATCCATAGTAGTTGTACTACACAACTTCCTGCTGCCATGTACTCATCTTCAGCTGTATTCAGCACAACAGAAGCTTGCTTCTTACTATACCATGAGACAAGGAATTCTCCTAGGAAATGGTATACTCATGTGGTGATTTTCCTATCGAGCTTATCTCTCCCACAGTCAGCATCTGTGAATCCTCTAGGAGTGAAATTTGAGCTGTTGGGATACCACAGATCTGCATCAAGAGAACCTTGCAAGTACCAAAGAATTCTCTTAACATTTGCTAAGTGAGTTTCTCTAGGTTCAGCTTGATAACATGTGTAATAGCACACTAAATATTGAATATTAGGCCTACTAGTAGTTAAGTAAAGGAGGGAACCAATATACCTTTGTAGAACTTGCTGTCTATAGGCTTACTAGCTTTATCTTTACTTAACATTATGTTAGTGGCCATGGGAGTTAACATTGACTTCTAATGCTCCATATCAAACTTCTTCAGGACATCTTTAGCATACTTTTCTTGACTGATGAAGACTCAATCTTCACTCTGCTTGATTTGAAGTCCAAGGAATTTGAGCTCTCTCATCATTGACATTTTAAATTTTATCTTCATCTGCTTGCTGAACTCCTTTCACAGCTTCTCATCTATTGCTCCAAAAATGATATTATCCACATAAATTTGGACAATCAACACATCTTCTTTCTTTCGTCGGATAAACAGAGTTCTATCATATTTCCCTCTTTTATAGGCTTTTCTAATAAGGAAATTAGTCAGCCTCCCATACCAAGCTCTAGAAGTCTGCTTCAATCAGTAAAGAGCTTTCTTCAATTTAAAAACATGCTTAGGATTCTTCGGATGTTCAAAGCCTAGAGGCTGGCACACATACACTTCCTCTTAAATGAAGACATTCAGGAATGCACTCTTGACATCCATTTGAAACAATTTAAAGTTCATATATGATGTGAAAGCACATAGAATCCTAATTACTTAATGCCAAGCTATAAGAGCATAGGTTTCATTATAATCTATGCCTTCTTGCTGATTGTAGCCTTGAGCAACAAGCCTAGCCTTGTTCATGACAACAAAGCCATCTTCATCAAGCTTATTCTTGAAAACCCATTTAGTGCCGATAATTGATTTTCCTTTGGGCTTTGGAACCAAATCCAAACATCATTGCATTTGAATTGATCTAGCTCCTCTTGCATCGTGATCATCCAATAATCATCTCCTTCTAAATCTTCAAACTTCTTAGGTTCAATCAATGAAATAAAAGCTGGATAGCTCATCATTCTACTAAGCTAACCACAAGTCATCACATAATTATGAATATCATGAACAATAATACCGAGAGGGTGATTGTCATGAGTCCTAGTCTGTCTTGGAAGACTTAGATCTACAACGAGAGCTTTCTCGTTGGGTTATTGAGGCTTGATCTTCTTCTTCGTTGAAGTTGATTAATAGATCATCGTCAGCTTTAACTTCCTCAGCTTCAACTTCTTCTAGGTTGGGAAGCACAGAGAGTGGCATGCTAAGTTGATTTTCTAGGTTGACTAATCCTTTATCCTCATCGGATGGTCATATATCTACATTATTAGTTTCATCAAAATCTACATACATAAACTCCTCTAATAAGCTGGTCCTTTTGTCATATATTCTATATGCCCTACTATGAGTTGAGTAACCTAGAAAGATACCTTCATCAGCCTTTGAATTAAACTTTCCTAGCTTCTACTTGGTGTTTAGAATGAAGCACTTATGGCCAAAAGATTTGAGATGGCCAATCTTAGGATTGCACCCTTGCCAAAACTCATAGGATGTATTCTCAAGAATTGGGTGAATTAGAACCTAATTCAACATATAATAGGCCGTGTTAACAGCTTCCCCAAAAGTACTTTGTTAGATAGTTATTACTTAGCATGGATCGAGCCATTGATAAGTGTATAATTACACTTATTATCATGATAATTTTACACATTAAACACTATAGTTTAAGTCAGTTTTATATTTCATATAAAAGATTTCACATGGTATGTAGTTGTTTCTGATGCAAATGCAGGTATTAGGTAAATCTTGGAAGTAAAATTATTAAAGTTGAAAATCTATGAAAAGAGAGTGAAAAGGTGTAAAAAGATGCGTGGAATTTAAGGATTTGGCAAAGGATCAAAGATGTCAAAGATCGGTAGAAATCACAAAGAGGAATCACGTAAAAAAGGGCATGTCATGATCGTGACATGCATATCGCGGTCATGACTTGTTAACTTTCACAACAAAAAGTTACCAACCAAGTTTTCACGGTCATGACAATCATTCACGATCATGACCTTGACGGTTTTTTTGGTAAACTCTTCTCTTCTTTCAACTGCCGGATAAGAACGATCAACCACCATCAACCACCATCAACTAACAAACAAAAAGACACCTTTTGGAAGTCAACCAATCATGAAAAGGTACCTTTCCATTGTGGATAAGATCAAACCAATTCAACCAATCATAATGAAGTGGTGTAATTCTTCGCCAATGGACATGACTCTTCGTTTGGATAGATGCAAGCCTTTGTACTCTATTAATATGAACAAATTTCATGTGGATTATGTGGTGTGGCATGAGTGATAAGTGTGTCACATTGATAAAGAGTAAAAATATCTAGATTTCGCTATGTTCGTAAGTGTTAGCTAGAAAATGTATAACTGATTCGAACCGTATTTCGATCACTAGATTTCTCAACATATTCAAGCGATTGTTGTATAAGTGTAATTGTAAGTCACTTATCAATAAAAGTTTTCATTCTTCAATATTTGTTTATTCGATATTCACAAAGAATAGCATCCTAGTGGAGGTTCTGTACGCAGACGCAGGAATTGTAGGAATTGACGACTCCCATTAAAGAGTGGATATGGTTTGATCAACTTTAGCTTTCACTTGCATACCTTACAACTTTGCTTTACTTTCTACTTATACTTTCTATTTCAAAGCTTATGATATGTCTATTTGTCATAATGTGTATTTCCTGTTGAGTCTTTTATAGTAATCAAGTTATATGCTTTTAAGTTAACTTTAAGAGTAGTTTCGGGGTCAACAAGGTTGTGTATAATCACTAGATTTGTGATTATAACGCTATTTAGTGAGCCAACATTTTTAGAATGGTAACTTGCTCAATATGGTTATGTGAGAGTGACCCGTACTAAGCATAGTAATATTGTTATCCAGGTTCATATAATCATCTTAATTCGTTTGCACTAGATTTTCGAAAAGTTATTTCATGTGTTGCTTTGCGGAGAATAATTGAATATCTGAGTGTCTAGAACCGAATCTATTAAATTAATCTAGTGTATGTAATATCTTTGATGATTTTGCATGTTTCCTTTGCTAAACTTGTTCGTAGGGAATATCTATATACTATTTATCTTCTCTAATTTTTCATACATTTATCTATCCATCCATCATTGCTATCCTCCAAAATAAATTACATTACTTTCTTTTGTTTTGTTCCTCTTGTTTATCTTTAGAACTGGTTCCTTCCTTGTGGGATCGATATCTTTTAAAACTACATCGTAAATGTATGCTTGCAGTGGTAACCAATTTTCTATTCAGATAAGCGGTATTGACAACACCTGTTCGTATTTTGAACTCTTATCTTATCGGTAGGAAAGTGGGAGACAAGGTTTTTAGCTTCTTTATAAAATATAAATCCT
>CATIWQ010126631.1:0-24614 GCA_949673415.1 Euphorbia schlechtendalii | reverse complement strand
TCGTCAGTGGCAGTGTTCATCAAAAAGTTTCCATCACAGACCCACCAACCACTGTCGTTCGCCGTAGCTCCCTCTGTCAGCGCCATTGTCTTCGCTTCCGACATATTCAGGTGATTTTTAAATTGTGAAATTGGAATTTATGCTTAATCGTTGATGTGAAATTGAAGTTAGGATTCATATTCAGGTTGATTTGAAATTGTAACATGGTGTTTATCATGAATGAGTAATGGAATTTATGTTTCATGTTTTTATCAGTTTGTGAAATCGGGCATTAGTTTGTATCAATTTGTGAAATCATGTACTATCTCCATCATTGGTAATGATTAATGACACTATTTAAGGTGTTAATCTCTATATTGGTAAAGTTTATATTCTAAGCTTAAAATTTGATATGTACCATGCGTGTATGCTTGTTCTTGCTTTGGTTGTTCAGGAGTTTTAAATTAGCATGGCATACAAAACTATAAAAAAGATCCAAAATTTAATATGTACCATGTGTGTATGCTTGTTCTCAATTGATTCTTGCTTGTCCTGTCCTCTTCATCTTTTTCGTTTGTCTGGTGTTTCGATTTGGTCTCTTATTTGGTAACTATTTAATGTAAATTGGACTTTGATTCTCAGTTCACAGCTTCATATTTAATTCTATCAGTTTGGTCTTCCTTGCTTTCTTCGGCCTAGATTTGCTTCTGATATTTTCTATTATATTAATATGAATTCAGTTTGTGTTATTATTAATTTATAGAATTTACTCGTTTAAGAAACTTGTTATTTTTGAGTTTTGTCAACAGACTACAAAGTACAGAGGTTGTTTTTGTTTTTTTTTTTTAGAAGACCAACTTTTACTAAAAAAATGGAGCTTAAAAACGTTTCTATAGCTACAAGCATATTATCATATATGAATATTCTCTACTTGTTTCTCTCAAGTGTCTTGTCATATACTCTGTTTCTCATGCACAAATGTTCGGTTTACTAATACCAATTTCCGTTCTTTGATTTAGTAAAAGCATTACCAGCAGCTACTTTAAGAGATTAAACCCGAATTCTCTATTGAACTATGAATTTGTCCAAATCAAGAAGCAAATCTATTGTTGCTAGTGATTTTTATTGCTCACTAAGAGATGATATTGTTTTCTGGCATTCAGCGAATTTACTTGCAGCCTCCGCTAGCTCTTTTTCTTGATTTATCTTCAACTGTTCATTCAATCTTGCCCCTCATTTTTTCTCAGCTTGATGTTTCATTTCTGAAAGCTCTTCCTCTAATTTACGACTACTGACAGAATTTTCTGCAGATAGTGAAATAATCTCTATCTCTTCTTCTAGTACTTTCTTTGCATCATTTGTATGAGCTAACTGAGCTTGTAGCAAAGATATCTCTAGTTTTCTCTGGCACTCACTTCAAAGTTTTTGATTTTCAACCTTTTGTTCTTCTAATCTCTTTATCCTCTCTTCCAATTCAGCAGTCCTATGAATCAGTGCTTCAAGTTCAGCTCTTGCAGGGATTTCAACACCATTAGTTTGTTCCAATAAGAATCCAGCCTTCACAGGCAAAGCTGCAAGTCTTTCCATTTCCAGGAAATAAAAATTTAAATCTATTTTTACAGCAGGAACCATCGCATTATTCCTTTTAATGTCATGATTCTTGGATTCAGCAAATTCAGTTAAACCAACAGATGTTCCTGAGTTGGAACAGGTAGAAGAAGCAGTCGATGGTTTATGATCCATAGCAGGGGATGTTTTAGGAGAAACGATTTTGAGCCTGCGACACTCAGTTTTAAGCTTAGAAACCTTCTTTATTCATTCCAAGTGTTGTTTGCTTGCTGTTTCAGCTTCTATGGTGCTCAGGTTCGTTCCATAATCCTAATTTCGATATCCTCAGCTTGAGAAAGAAGCTCATGTTTATGAGTTCTCATTTTCTGCTGCCTCTAGTAAGCTCAGATGTTATTTATTCCCACTCTTGAGTCTTCCTTGCAATAGTTTCATTGGTATCTTGCTCTTGCTCTTCTTTGGCATGTTGCTTTATTAGATCTTCCTTAGCACTAATGTTCAAATGAGCAGCAGACAGTTCATTCCCTAAACTCCTCACATTATCATTTGATTCTTCACCTCTGACTGCTGCTGCTACTACTAATGTTCAAATGAGCAGCAGACAGTTCATTCCCTAAACTCCTCACATTATCATTTGATTCTTCACCTCTGACTGCTGCTGCTGCTACTTTAGAACTGACTTCTGGCGGTTGAGGATTACGAACTGTGTTTGTCTGATCATCGGAGAATCTCTCAGGATGGGAAGAGGAAGAGGAAGTGTCAGTTCAGCAGCACTCCTTTCAGAATGTTGATTAATTGTCTTAGTTTGATTAATTGTCTCTATGAAAATTTTCTGTCCCATAATCTTTGTTTGATTAATTGTCTCAGTGAAAATGTTGCTAAAGAATTTCTCATCTATAAACTCAGATACTTACAAATTAAGTATATTCATCAACATTTCATATCTCTAAGCATGCCCACTTGATATTTGTTTGCAGTTAAAATGGACAAAAGTTGGATGGGAGCTACTAAATGGTCCAGAGAGTACGTAGAAGGGGTTAAATGTTTCATAACTTTCGTTAAGAATAATCTTGGTGGAGAGAATCAGATTCGATGCCCATGCAAACATTGTTTGAACTTAGTATTCCAAGACCACAGAACTATTCAAATTCATCTTCTAGAAAATGGGATAGATCCGGGCTACATAACATGGTTTTATCATGGTGAAGCATCAACTTCTAATAATTTGGGAAATGACATTACAGAAGATTATGAAGGTGATAATGATGGTGATAATGATGATGGAGTTTTTGACATTTTGTCTGACCTCTGTGAGAATATAATCCAATCAAATGAGGATGGTACTTCTATTGAAAACGATACAGATAGTGGTGCTTTGCCTTCTTATCTAGAAGCGCTAATACAGGATGCTAAGATAGAAATATACCCAGGATGTAAGAAGATCTCAAGGCTTTCATTTATCATCCATTTGCTCCATATAAAAGTATACAAAAAGCTGAGTGATAGTGCAATAGATATGCTTTGACGATTCATGAAGTTGAGTCATCCAGATGGGAATAATCTTCCAAGCTCATACTATGAGGCTAATAAGATTCTACGAAAGATAGGTTTGGGATATGAATGTATTGATGCATGCAAGAATGATTGTGTCTTATTTTGGAGAGATATTCAAAGTTTAGAGGTGTGTCCTAAGTGTGGTGCTTCTCGATGGATAGTAAATGATGCCAAGGGGAAAAAGATACCGCAAAAGGTTCTAAGGTATTTCCCATTAAAACCTAGGCTTCAACGACTATTTCTATCTCGAAAAATTTCTCAAAAATTGGTTTGGCACAAGGAAAAGCGAAAAGATGATGAATATATGAGGCACCCTGCTGATTCTTTAGCTTGGAAAGACTTTGATGTTGAGTTTCCTCAATTCGCTAAGGATCCACGAAATGTTCGATTAGCTCTTGCTACAGATGGTTTCAATCCATTTGGAAATCTAAGTAGCACATATAGCATGTGGCCTGTCATTCTTACGCCATTGAATCTTCCTCCATGGGACTGCATGAAACAACCTTTTTTTTCTTATCATTACTAATTCCAGGGCCAAAGTCTCCAGGAAAAGACATTGATGTCTTTATGCAACCGTTGATTGAAGAGCTAAATGAACTATGGAGTGATGGGGTAGAAACGTTTGATGTTTCTCGCAAGCAGAACTTTCAAATGCATGCTGCCATTTTATGGACAATTAATGACTTTCCAGTATATGGTGATGTGTCAGGATGGAGTACTAAAGGATATATGGCATGCCCTGTATGTAATCAGGACACAAGTTCTATCGGACTACGAAGTAAGATATGTTACGTGGGACATCGTAGGTTCTTGCCCAAAGATAATACTTGGAGAAGGAGTAGAAAGTTTAATGGTAAAAGGGAAGATAGAGATGCACCTAAAAGATTATCTGCAGATGAAGTGTTAGAACAATTGGATCTACTTGGAGATTTGACGCCAGGTAAGGACAATAGAAACAAGAGAAAGCGCACATCTGAAGAATTAAATTGGACTAAGCGTAGCATTTTTTTTAGTTTGCCTTATTGGAGCAAGTTAAAGTTAAGGCATAATTTAGATGTAATGCACATAGAAAAGAACATTTGTGAGAGTATCTTAGGAACATTGTTATCTATTGATGGGAAAACAAAAGATACTTCAAAGGCAAGAGAAGATTTGGAAGACATGAAAATTCGCAAAGAGTTACATTTAGTTACGAAGAGTGATGGAAAAAAGACGAAACCACCAGCATGCTATGTTATGACAAAGAAAGAAAGGCAAGACTTTGGTGAATTTTTGAAATCTGTAAAATTTCCGGATGGGTATGCTTCTAACATCTCTCGATGTGTCAAATCAGGGGAGGTAAAGATATCATCATTGAAAAGTCATGATTGTCATGTACTCTTACAACGAATACTTGCAGTTGGTATACGTGGGAGTTTAAAGAAGGAAGTTTCTGTTGTATTGTCTGAATTGGGCCATTTTTTTCAACGTCTATGCTGTAAAAAGCTAAAGAAGACTGAACTACAAAAAATTGGAGATGACATTTGCTTAATTTTGTGCAAATTGGAAACATTGTATCCACCTGCTTTTTTCGATGTCATGGTTCATTTATCTGTTCATCTGCCAGAAGAGGCCTTACTCGGTGGACCAGTTCAATACAAATGGATGTACCCGATTGAAAGGTATGCCATAGAATCTCAAAATTTTGTGCAAGTTTTTACTAATTTTATTGTTAGTAAACTTCAAACCATATATTTGTAGATTATTATGTGAATTCAAGCAAAGTGTACGCAATAAAGCTCGTCCAGAAGGTTCTATAGCTGAAGCGTACATTGCAAAAGAATGCTTGACCTTTTGTTCACTATATTTGCGGGGTATTGAGACTCGATTTAATCGAGAAGATCGCAACAAAGACTTGGTCAATGAAGATATCTTATCAATTTTCTCACAACGCTGTCGACCATTTGGAGCAACAAAAATTGTTGAACTGTCAAACGAAGAATTTAGTTCTGCTCAATGGTTTGTTTTTCAAAACTGTGAGGAAATTCAACCTTTTTTAATGTGAGTTATCTTATCACTTTTTCATTATTACTTAGATAATTTCGTTGATTGATTATTATGTCCAGTGGCGGCGCTGGGTGGGGGCTTGCAGAGGCAACCGCCCACCCAGCAGCTGGGAAACCCCATGAATATGGGGTTTCCAGCGAGTTCTTGCCCCTGCGGTGCTTCTGCGAATGCCCCTGCAAGTTTTTTTGCATTTTCTAGGCAAGGGGCAAGGTAGGGGAAGAGATCTGTTTTAATTTTGTTCGATGAAGGCAACCTATCAGTTTAGGTTTCAATTTTGTGAAACATCTAATTTGTTTGCCCAGAATTTCGCTTAGAATTTGATTGAGTTTGCGTTGCAGGTTGGAATGACAGAAGCATTTACGGTTTGTAGTATTGTAATTAACTAATTTGTTTTTGTTTGTGTTGATGTCATCATCTGTGATTATATCTCATCTATAAATTTTACATTATTTTATCTATACTTCAGTTTTTTGTGTTGATACAAATATTCTTGTTTATTTTTCGGAATGTCGGAACATGGAAAAGTTTTTTACTACACCATCATCAACTTGTAATGAAACACTCATTGACCTGGTTAAAAGTCTTAGATAATTATATTGTTGCCGGGATTTAGAAAGTCAATTGAGAGTATTTGAACTAATTTGACTGTATCTATTTTACATGATTTAATTAAATTGACATTCAAACATTATTAGCCGGTAGGATATTATTTTTATCGGTCTGAACTTTCTGTGTTAGATATTTGAAGAAATTTTTCGCCCCTGCACAAGGATATTATTTTTATCGGTCTGAACTTTGTGTTAATATATTTCAGAATGCACAAGGAAGAACTCCAGTTAAAAGGAAATGAAAATTTAGATGAAAGGCATGAAGAAGAATTCCCTATGTGGTTCAAAAAGCATGTAAGATCATTGGCTATGAACTCGTGTTAATTTCATTTCACCAAATGTACTTATGATATCATGACATATTTTGTTTTATGTTTTCCTTAGATGATACGTTTATATCATGAAGAACCATCTAAATTAAATGAATCATTGTATTCACTTGCATGTTCTCCTAATAAGTGTGCTCGAAAATACACTGGTTGTATTGCCAATGGAGTAAGATATGTAACTAAAGAACGTGATAGTCATCGAAAAACTCAAAATAGTGGGATTGCTGTAGAGGGGAACCATGGTGAAGATGAAATTGAATTTTATGGTGTGCTGAATGATATAATTCTGCTAGATTATGTCAAAGATCGACGCGTTGTTATATTTAAATTGGTTCGATCTTGGAAACAAGAAATCAAGGATTAGAAAGGAAGGAAATTTCACGAGTGTCAACATTGCAAGAGAGTGGTATGAAAATGATCCATATGTGCTGGCCGATCAAGTAAGTCAAGTTTTCTATGTCAATGACCCTAAATTAGGAAAAGATTGGCGAGTTGTGTTGCCATTTCGTCATAGACAGTTATATGATGTGGATGAGATGCATGATAATGGGATGGAGAGTAATGAAATATCTTCGGTAGAAGATGGAGCGTATCAAGAGAATGAGACTGTTGATGTGTTTGAAGTTGTAGCTGAAGAAATGCCTTCATTGAATAGAGAAGACATGGATCCTAAAGACATCGAAGCATCGGAATCCACAAGATTTCACGTAGATGAAACAATTGAGCCAATGACGAAAATGAAATAGATGACACTTTGGACGTATACTACAGTAGTGATGAGGATGCTAAAAGTGATGAAGATAGTGATGATGACTACTAGGTAACTAGAAAGCTTTTTATCAACTGTTTTTACTTTTTAAATTGATCAAATACAATTGTTATTATTATGCATGGTTAAGGAAAGACTAAATTTCAGTGTTCCAGTTTATAATAGGTCTATTGTTTCTGCTGTTGGTGGTCTATTGTTCCAGTATCACAACATATATATTGTTTCTACTGTTCCAGTATACATATGATGTTAGAGTAATGGGATGAAGAATTTTAATATAACCCGTCAATTGTTCCATTATATAATATGTGTAGTCAAGTTTTCTTCTATGCGGGTATAATAGCTATCATCTCTAATTTACTAGCTAGCCATCTGTTTACATATGTTCCTTTTCTTTACCGTATCTCATTTTCTATTAGAGTTATCAAAGGATTTATTGTCAAAGTCAAAAGCCTCATAATAGATAAAAACGCATATTTTTGTTAACAATCCTACTAAATGAATTAAATGTATGCTTCGTTAGAAACAAATTAAAATAAAATATATGTGAAAAGAGAAATTACAACTCGAAAAATTACGGCAAGTTAGACATACTTATGCTACAATATAATTACAAAATTTTAATTATGGTTAAATAGCTCATAAATAAGTATGAAAAAATAATTTGCCCTTGTTATTTAAATAAAGAAAGGAATGAAAACCTTTTTAAAATTGAATAAAGAAAGAAAAGAGGGATGAAAAAGAAAGAAAGTATATATGCAGATAATGTGAAGTAAATATTAGGCCTTCAAATTCATATATAGTTGTTTTGACAGGTAAATTCGAGAGAAAACTCTTCATATTTCTGGCCGCCGCGTAGGCGGATGCCTCTGCGTGCCCACCCTCAGCTCAGCCCATATGGTCATATTATAATTAAAAATATTATTTATTTAAAAAATAATAATTTTGAAATTTAATATAACATAATAATATTTGAAATTTCTATATTTATTACAAACTTCAAATAAAAATTTTAATTTTTCTATTCTAATATATAATATATAGTTTAATCTGAACTAATTTGTTTAATACAAAATTTGTTACATTTCCATCACGACATTATTTCAGCTAATATATTGTATTTAAAGCTTGAACTTTAAAATATGAAATTTTAATTCACGTGAGTTATTAGTATATTATAATTATTATCACATGTGCAATACAAAATTAAAAAAAATTAATATTTTAACATGTTTTAGGAAAACCTGATTGGACAACAAATTAATTTGGTTGAACTTATATATGTATACTTGTTTGTCAGTTACGGTTAGGGTTAAGGTATCCGGGTTCATGAACACGTCAACTTAAATCCATGACCTTCTCCATTCACAAGATCAATGACTAACTCAGGGCTAAAACCACGATCTATAATTGAAACTAGACCTATTCGTCGGGCGGACTTGGGCAGGATCGAGTCGGGCTTGTTTGGGCTATTCTTAAAAATCATCAACCAATGCCCAGCTCAGTCCACATTTTAATATTTTACTATAAGTCATTATATTTGAGTTAAAAAAATCAAGGAGTTAAAAATTAAAAAATAAAGGTAATAATTAAACATAATTTATAAATAGGTATTATAACATAAATTATTCGTTGGACTAGGCTCAAGTATTTATATAAAAACCAAACCCAGTTCAAAAGATGTCGAACTTTCGAAAAAAAAAGAACAGGTCTACCGAATTTAAACATATAAATTTTATTATACAAAATTTAAAATCATTCAACCAAAACAATTTTTAAAATATGTAATATAGTCAAAACAGATTACTTGATCCACAAAAAACTATCACAAGATATTAAAATAAAAATTTGCATGGTAGTTTTAAAATTTAAA
Organism: Euphorbia schlechtendalii; assembly: GCA_949673415.1. NCBI lineage: Eukaryota > Viridiplantae > Streptophyta > Magnoliopsida > Malpighiales > Euphorbiaceae > Euphorbia > Euphorbia schlechtendalii. The sequence continues at coordinate 15,890 of CATIWQ010126631.1, read as the reverse complement.
TATTAATTTAATTTAAATTAATTTGAAATATTCCATTTTAATTATAAAAATATGTATTTAATAATTTTGTAATTTGGATAAAAAATCTCAACAGATTGTCCACTAAATCATAGCTAAAATTAAATATAATATATTATTGAACAAAAATTCATATCAATATTAATATGTGATATACGGTTGATTTGTTTCTAATTACAATAAATAACAACCCCACCTCTTTATTATATTTGATTATCACATTTATGAATTATACAAAGAGAAATTCCTAAAGAGATTTTAATCAAGAAATAATACTTAATAAGAATACAATGATAATATGGAAATATTAACTAAATAGGAGCACACAGAACATAATTAGTGTAAGTATAATATTTAGGGTATCTTTTCTTATATGCAAATGTTCCATCTCATTCTCATTAGTTTTTAGTGTTATTACTGGAAAACGTATTTGACATTGTTCCTATTGCTTCATCTCAATTTATCAGGTACCTCTTAGTTTTAGAGTTCTTAAATTTATATTCATATATTCTATGTATTTATCAAAGATGAGTGAATTCTTACTAATAAAGGTTTTGTTTGAAAAATCATTTTCTCAACATAAATTCTTTGAATTGCAGAGAACAAATGGCTCTCAAAGGCATAAGGTCAAAGAAAATTAGAAAAGAAATTCCTATCTTCTCTCCCGTCATCCCTAATCATAAGTCACCAATTGAGAAAGGCTTAATGGGACTCCAAAATCGGGTAAACATGGGTAGACGTTTATCACCAATCATTACTGAATCTGGAGAAAGTAGTCAAAATGACCATGTAGAAGAACCAATTGAGCTTGAAAGCCAACAAACTCAAATCCAAGGACATCAATCGACTGCAATTGCTCAAGATCCATCAAGTCAAACAGGTTTGAAGTATATTTTTTGTTTTCAAAGAAAATCATGCACTTATATATTATGTAGAAATTATAACATATATTATACATCCAGAAAATATTTCAAAGAAAAGAGGTCGTGGCCTAACATTGGGAAAAGGTATTATGAAGTCATTCGTAGCTACTGGCAATAAAATTAAAATTACTGTGGATCCATTAACAGGATGACCTATAAATGCAAATGAATCTGCAAAGCTTTCTAGCCAGATTGGAGTGATGTCACGAGATGTACTTCTGGTTCCTAAAAAATGGAAAGAAATTGATAAAGAAAAAGATTTTGAGGCTGTTTTTTACCACTTGAATGTAAGTTCAAAAATATAAGCACCTTCATTAATCAATTTTTATAATCTAAAAGATATGATAATTATTTACTCTATGTTTTCTTAGATTCATATGGATGTTAATATCGATGACCTTGGTGTAAAAGATAGCTTGATAGATAGGCTCCAAAATAGCTGTCGACAACAACGTCACAGGTATCACAATCATTTTAAGGCTTATGCAAGTTTAGAAGAGACTAAGAAAAATAGGCCACGCTCTTGTGCCAATCAAAAACATTGGGAGGATATGTGTGAACATTTCACAACAGACAAATTCAAGGTAACGTCCTCTATACATTTTTTAATTTATCTTGCAAAGTTTACAAATCATATTTGTTTATATGTTTTAAAAATTATGTTGGTAGTTGTTGTTTCGGAAAATGTTTATATTAGGTGATTTTGTTACATTTATGCATGTTTCTGGGGTAATAAAATAATAAGTAGATTATGAAGTTAGATAATAGTTAAATTTTTAATATTTATGATGTAATTTTGATACTTTTGGGTGTTCTACATATAGCGTGTCATGGTTTTAGATATATTTTTGGGTTTTATATATATAGCGTGTCAAATTGCTCCTTTTTCTTTCTTTTGAGTCAAGATTGCAGTTCCTTTTTGTTATTTTGCCAATATTGTTCCTTTTTTTCTTCTATTCTTTGTCTTGCAGTTATTTTTTTTTTTTTTGCATACTAATTAGTTTATTAGTGGAATGAGAAATTAGTTTTTGAAATGAATACATATGTGTGATTTTAATTTCTTATATTACTCATTCAATAACATGCAAGTAAAGTGAATTCTGAGAATCGAAAGGAAGTTAAAGGTCCACATATTTCTGGTCGAAAGGCATTTACTGTCTGACGGAAAGAAATAGTAAGTCTTCAATGCAACTTGACTTCTATATATAATTGTATATGATATATTCAATTATAAAATTTAACTTTTCAATTATGCATTTGCCATTTTTCAACACTAAGGGAAAACGAGTTGAATGGAGATCCTTGTGATGCAATTGAATTGTACAAATGCACTCACCTTTCAAATAAAAAGGGTTGGTCTACTAAAAGAGCCGAAGATAACTGGGTAACTCCAATTAGTATTCATTTTATAGAAAATTGAGTCAATACAAGTTCAAGTTTTATTTTTCTTATTTAGCTATGAGAAACAATTGTTGGTTTTCTTTTAATAGAATTTAATGAAAGAAAAGCAAGATCAATGCAAGCAAGGTGAAATTTTAACAACCGCAGATGAAATAGTCCGGGAGGTTCTTGGTCGCGGATCTGGTTATATAAAAGGCCTTGGATATGGTCCGAAACCTCCTAGCACACACAAACAGGACTTTGTTACACAACAGTTAGCAAATGAACTTCTTGAGACAAGACAAAAGTTAAAAGCTTCCGAAGCCTCTGTTGAAGAGCTTACAACTAATATGAGTAGCATGCAAAATAAACTAAGTGAGCAAGAAGATCAGTTACGTGGGCAAGGTGCTGACATCCAAAAGTTAATGGCATTCATGAGAGAGAGAAATACTCCAGGTCAAATATTTATTTGCAAAGAACAAACTTATTTTTATTTTAGGATTTCAAAGTAAAGCTAAACTTTTATTGATTTTCATGCAGATATTTGATTTACAAGTTTACATGTTAATGACATTGGAGAATTTAGAAGTTGCATGTTGATGACATTGGAGAAGAAGAATGAAGATGATCTACTATAGATTAAATAATATTTTGTTGATTGTTCTAGCTTTTAGAAAGACATGATTGTTTTTTTATTATTTAGTTTTAATACAATGTGCTCTTTTTAGGATTTATTAAATATATTTAATTTATATGAATTAAAATTTTTGATAGTGTGTTATTACAATTAGTATATTGTAACCAAAAGATTCGTTTTATGACAATATTATTTTGTAATGATATATATAAATGTCATATTCATATTGTCACTAAACTTTTATAACTATCATATAACAGTTATATGATAGCCACAAATAATATTTAATATTGTCACTATAATATCTTTTAGGTGACAACTTTTGTCACGTTTATTATATAATGACGATAAATATTTTGTCAACAAAGTCATTCAAACATGACGATAATTAACTTCAATAATTATATACTTGTTGTGACAATATTTTGTACATTTGATGATGTTAAAAATTGTCACAACAAAAATATATATGATGACGAGATATAAATGTCATATTCATATTGTCACAAAAACTCTATAGCTATTTGTAACGAATATAAAATAGTCACAAATAGAATTTAATATTGTCACTATATTATCTTTTAGGTGACACAATTTGTTGTCACGTTTATTATATAATGACATTAAATATTTTGTCAACAAAGTCAATCAAACATGACGATAATTAACGTCAATAATCATATACTTGTTGTGACAATATTATATACATTTGATGATGTTAAAAATTGTCACAACAAAAATATATACGATGACGAGATATGAATGTCATATTCATATTGTCACAAAAACTCTATAGCTATTTATAACGAATATAAAATAGTCACAAATAGAATTTAAAATTGTCACTATATTATCTTTTAGGTGACGCTATACTTTGTCACATTTAAATTATAATGACGATATATATTTTGTCATAAAGTCAATTATAAGCATGACGACAATAAACGTCAATGATTATGTACTTGTTATGACAATATCATATACATTTAATGATGATAAACTTCTTCACAACAAAAATAGATACGATGACGAGTTAATGTTGTCACAAATTATTACTTTATTGTGACAAATGTATTTTACAGTGACAAACTTGATAATTATTTATGACAATTGAAGTGTCACTAAAACTTTATATATGATATATACTTGGAGTTCGTCATCATAAATAAAATTTTAGATGACAGAAACTATAATGTGTCATGTAAATAATAGATTTTGGTGATGAAAGGTAATTTACAATGACAACAAAATTTTAATAACATGATTAAAAAATTATCACAAAAACAAAAATATTATGGTGACGTATGTACTATATTGTCACCTAAAAATAAAACTTTCATGACGAAGTGGAAAAGTGTCATAATGACAAAATACCACGGACATACTATGACGAAGCGTGCGACGATGAATTATCGTCACCAGTTATCAATAGTGATGAAAAAACACGTTTTCATGATAATTTTGGTGCGTCATGAAATGCAGAATTTCTTGTAGTGTTCGTGGCAATTAGAATGAGAAAAAGTGAGAGATATAGTGTGTGTAGATAGAGAGTAAAAATGTCTAGTTTTCGCTACGTCCATAAGCGTTAGCGAGAAAAATGTATAAGTGATTCGAATCCCTATTTCGATCACTAGATTTCTTTACATATTCAAGCGATCGTTGTATAAGTGTACTTGCAAATCACTTATCAATAAAAGTTTTCATTCTTCAATATTTGTTTGTTCGATATTCGCAAAGAATAGCATCCTAGTGGAGGTTCTGTACGGGCCGAGACTGGATTCAAAGTAGACACAGGCATTGCAGGAATTGATGACTCCCATTAAAGAGTGGATACGGTTTGATCAACTTTAGCTTTCACGTGCAAACCTTACAACTTTACTTTGTTTTCTACTTATACTTTTTATTTCGAAGTTTATGATATGTCCATGTGTCATAATGCGTATTTCGTGTTAAGTCTTTTATATTAATCAAGTTATATGCGTTGGAGTTAATTTTAAGAGTAATTTTGGGGTTAACGATATCGTGTATAATCACTGGATCTGTGGTATAACGCTGTTTAGTGAGCCAACATTTTTGGAATGGTAACTTGCTAAATATGGCTATGTGAGAGCGACCCGTACTAAGCATAGTATTGATGTTGTCCAGGTTTATATAAATGTCTTAATTCGTTTGCGCTAGATTTAGAAAATTCATTTCATGTGTTGCTCTGCGGTGAATAATTGAACATCTGAGTGTCTAGAACCGATTATGTTAAATTAGTCTAGTGACCATTATAACTTTGTTGAAGTTGCATGTTTTCTTTGCTATACTTATTTCGTAGGAAAATCTATACTTTTATCTCCTATAATCTATCATACATGTATCTATCCATCCATCATTCCAATCCTACTAAATAAAACTACATCTATTTTATTTTCTCTATTATGTTTTCCATTGTTGATCCTTAGAGCTAGTCCTTCCCTGTGGGATCTATATCTTTTAAAACTACATCGCAACTGTATACTTGCAGTTATCATCATTTTTCTATTTTATAAGGGGTATTGACAACACCTATACTTCATGTGAACAAGTTTTTGGCACCGTTGTCATTTAGCCAAATCTTGCAAACAAACTATTAAACTTATCAGTAGAAAAGTGGCAAATAGTTACCTCGGAAGGGCTGTGAATTGGATGTCAAGTGGACATCTAAAAAAATGATGTATAGGGTGACACAATCTATAGTGTCAACTGTGCCTAAGAGTGTGTGATATTGGTTTGATATCGTGATATGTACACTTAATATCATGAGTGTGTGCGTTCAAGTGTCTGCATAAAACTTTGTGGTCAGTATGACATTTGTTCAATGATAATTCGATAGCACATAACATGCAACGTCCAAAATTCCAACCTTATAACTCCTGCGTGAGGGTTTTTGGTTAGCCTCTATCCTAAGTTTGGTTCATCTTAGTACCATGAAGATACTAAGGAGCGTACCTGCACAAAAAGATGCATTTGTTTTGGTAAACCTAGGGAAAGTGTCTACGGTTTCCTTACATGAGCTTAGTCAGGGTTGTTGATGTAGAAGGTTCTTGTTGCACTAAGATACACTTCTCCCCCTTTTTTCAAGAGAGTCCATGCGGTATGGCAACAAGTGATCCACTCTCCAGGTTCCTTCGATCACCAGGGGGTTACGAAGTATACTTTCTCAAACTTCTCGGTCAAAATAGGGCAACCTAACCTTAATGGCTAATCCGTTTAATGCATATGCTGTGTTCGATATTTTGAATGTGGGTTAACTCATTTGACGACTTTTCAATACTCATCCAAAAATATTTTAAACTTTTTAAGTTTATAAAAAGATATCCTCAGCGGAGTCGTCACTATGAGCGGATGACTTTCAACCCGCGAGGTACCGGCCCCGTGAGATGGAGCGTGGGGTTTTCGAAAACGATTTGCGTTAAAAAGAGCGCGTTGGAAAAGAGGTTCCCATGAAAGAAACCGTGGTTTGGTTGAAAATGCATTGCAAATTCAAAAGACTCGAGATCAAAATCCCTAGTCTATATTACAGAGTCGCCACCCGGATCAGCTCTTCCGGGAAATTTCGATACAGCTTAGATCCGTATGCCTAATCTGAATCATAAAATAGAGATTCGGGTCTGGGATGAGTTATCTATTTCATTGTCATTTGAGTTAAATTACACTATAAAGAAGAAACCACATTCATAATATCCGAACTAAACTAGATATTTTTGGTTTATATTTATCGTGCATGCATAAGACGGTAAGTAAATTGCGGAAAGGCATTAAATAAATGCGGAAAAGTAAATGCTAGAAAGTAACTTAATAAATTACAAAACTCGGGGGATGTAACCGCCCGCCTAATCTATTAATTACAATTCTCGTAAAAATGTTTGCAATACCCGAAGGAAATTAAATCCTAGGCATATAGCTAACCTGCATCCACAAAGGTTAGCACGGGATATACCATAATATTTACACATATGTATCGTGTATATCACGTATGTTCGATTTTGATTTTAACGAGGCCCTTGTGGCCTAATTAAAACATCGATGATTCAAAGTTGTTATTTGTAATAAAAATGGTTCATTTTTATTTACACATATGTTGGTCGATTTTATTAGTGAAAATGACCGCATGGCAAAATGGTGAGGACTGTTATCCGGGAATACGCTTTATTCCCTTCGTGTGGGTGACCTAAAATAAGATTTAGAAATTCAAATCTTAGCCAAACAAGCATAATATAGCCATCGTTTGGGTTAACAATGATGACGACGTCATTCATATCATTATCGACCTCTCTGTGACAAGCGATATCGATATAAATGGCCTGAAACGTTTCCGTTGCCACTCCAAACTTTAATTAACATATTAAAACTTTAATAAATCATAAATAAATCTTAAATAATTACAAATCAGAGGCTTTTTACCCCCCCCCCCCCCCATGATGCATTTCTGAAGTCAGGATGGTCTCAGCGGGTCATTCCGGGCTTAAACGGCTTGAAACGGAGCGAAACGGAGCGAAACAGCTTTCTGCCGGAGCCAATATCATTGACGGCATTGTACAACATTGTTGACAGTATTGGGTAATATCGTCGACAATATTGGCAATATCATCGACGATATTACATTTCCAAACCTGCAGTGACATGCAAAACGCGGTAGAACACAGCAAAAACCATACTCTAAACTTCAAATGACCATAACTTTCGCTATACTTGACGGATTTTGATGATCTCTATCATTCCGGAAAGCTCAGGATGTCTAGAATATTTCTATTTAAAGAAAATACTAAAACAAATTCTGAATCATGCTGGAAATTGCGAAAGACAGAAAGGTGTGCAGAAAATGATAATAACCAAAAACAACACCAAACTTCAAAATGAAAAGAATGTAAATGTGAGCACGACTCTAGGAACTCAGAGGCTTACCCAGTAGCTATGAATCCACTTTTTTTGGTCCATGAAAACATCAGGAAAATCCTCCTTGTTTCTTTGGTTCGGTTTTTACCGGTTTTCAGCGGAAATGGAGAGTTAGAAGTCTCCTTTGGTGGGAAAGCTGAAACTTCCGAGATTTTGTTAGAAATGAGAAAGGGAAGAACAAGAATTACTTCCTCCCTTGAGTTTTGATCTTAGAAATGCTCTAAAATCTATGAGTTTTGGTTTGTATTGTTTTTGTGTGGAATTTTTTGTAGCTTTTACTTTTGGTTTGTGGTGGCTTTTTGCTGGGATTTTTGGAGGATTGAGAGCTCTCTTTTCTCTTGAATGAAGCCTCCCCTTCTTCTCTCTTTCGTTCCCCTCTTTTTCTTTGTTTTTTGAGAAGAAAATTTAGCCCCCATGGGCTCCCTTCAATCCACAAGTCTAGGTGGTTCACCCACCAAATTTGTTATCTTCTTCACATTAATTTCCACCCATTAAGGGTCAACATGAGTTGGCAACATGTTGACAGGGTGTTTTGGCGGAAAAGTCCAGAGTTATGGGTGGAATGGGGTGTTTTTTGAATAAATAATGCGGAAATGGCTTTTTGGTCTGTTTGCCAGGTTGATATCATCGACGATATCACCAATATCGTCGACGATATCGCAATGTCATCGATGATATCACAATGTCATCAACGATATTGCGATATCGTTGATGATATTGGCGATATCGTTGACGATATTGGCAATATCGTTGACAATATGGGCTTTAGGGAGCGGGCTTTTCTTCTTTATTTGGGCTTTTCAAAGGAAGGTAGGCCCAAAGAAACAAGGTAGAAGATTTCCGAGCGATTTCTGGACCCTGCAAAATGTGAAAAGCTGACAAGGGAAAAATTATAGCTTCATCATCGAACTCGTGAGTCGGGAGTTAAAATCCCATGCTCACACCACCGAGGCGTACTCCCCCAACTTGGGCACAAAGTGTTGATGGGCGAATTGAGCGAATATCTGATGAAGTCATCTCCCCCCTCGAAGTAGTATGCCTCTACCAAGGATCACAGCTTGATGTTTGGGATTGCAGGGTGAGGGCGAAGGGATGACAAGACAATGACCTTTGGGTTGCGGGATCTAATCTTACACAACATCTTGCCGAGAGATTTGGAGAAGAAATTTGAGAAAATAGGGAGAATGGGGCTGTTTTTTGGTTGAATGAAAGAATGAAGGAAAAGTTAGGTTTTATTTTTTGACCTGGTATCTCGATATCGTTAACGACATTGGCAATGTCGTTAACGACATCACCCCATGTCGTTAACGACATGGGCTTTCAGCCCAGCCCATTTCGCATGGGTTTTAGCCCAAACTATTTTTAATTCATGACAATTCATTTATAATTTATCACAACTTTTAAAAAAGTCTCTGAAGGCATTCGAATGGCTTCCAAGGCCTCATGGAATATTTCAAACTTGGTCATGCAACCCGATGAAATTAAAACACATTCTTATTTTAATTCTTGACTGAAGGAGCAAAAATTTTTACTTTCAGCAATCTCAATCAAGGAATTAAAATATGCATTCATGACTCGCATTTTCTCACAAATCTTATCAACTTTTTCCAACTCTCTACAGTCGATGGACTTTTCTTTGGTCCAAATTTTTTTCCGAATTTCTACAATCTATAGACTTTCTATAGTGCGAACCTTTTCCGACTTCTTAAAGTTAACGGACTTTTCTATGGTCCTAATTTTTTTCCAACTTTCTACAATCGATGGACTTTCTACAATCCGAACCTTATATGACTTTCTACAGTCGATGGACTTTCTATAGTCCCCATCTTTTACCGACTTTTTACAATCAACGAATTTTCTACAATATGAACCTTTTTTTATTTTTTATAATCAAAATATTTTCTAGAGTCTGAACCTTTTCTGACTTTTAAAGTCAATGGACTTTTCTATGATCCTTATTGTTTCTGACCTTCTACAGGCGATGGACATTCTACAGTCCAAACCTTTTTTGACAATCTATAGTTGATGGACTTCCTAAAGTTCGCTTCTTTTACTGACTTTTTACAATCAATGAATTTTCTACAATCTGAACCTTTTCTAACTCTTTACAATCGACGGACTTTCTATAGTCCGAACCTTTTCCGACTTTTTACAATGGAAAAACTTTCTATAGTCTGAACCTCTTCTAACTTTTTACAGTCAATGGACTTCCTACAGTTCTCATCTTTTTTCGACATTGTATGGTCAATGACTTTCTACAATCCGCATCCTTATCCAAACTTTTTATGATCGACAGACTTTCCACAGTCTGCACATGGGATTCCCAACCGAAAGAATGGAAGTGCATGGTTAATGCCCTTCCCCCAACAGTTCCCGAGGTAGGAACAAGCCAAAGGTCAACCTTCAAGGGGAAACCATTGCCAAATGGGCTACAAGGGGCACGGAGGGACCAGTTCCCGACAACATCGCACCAGGATGAAAGCTTCTGGTCATCATGAAGTTTCCATTCCGGGTAGTGCCAAACGTGTCCGGTCAGGTATCATCTCTAAACCCCGCTGCTCTTTCAATTGTGGGACCATACTAATCTCATATCAACAGTGATCCAACGAGGGGTAGCCTGTAAGCTGGGTATTTCTCTCCTGACTCGGGTGTTTGATGATGAAGCTATGATTTTTTTCCCTTGTTAGCTTTCTACATCTTGTAGGGTCCTGAAATCATCTTGAAAAAATGTGCTTTATTTCTTTCAGCCTTGCACTTTCTTAAAAATTTATTTTAACTAAAAAAAAAGAACCCTGTCAAGTGCCATATCGTTAACGACATGGTAGTTGATATCGTTAATAACATGGCCAATGTCGTTAACAATATTGTAGTAGCAGCATAACCGAAATTGCACTTTCTACAAATTTCAGTCCAAAAGCCCACTCTCCCCCACATGCTCAGACATTTTTCTCTGAAAAACAATCTCTGACATCTTACCTAGGATCTCTCACACACTCCTTCACATGGGATCAAGAGATTAAAGTTAAAAAAGAAAAAAGCAAAAGCATGGCCTATCCTAGAAAGAGTTGACTTTGGATTGACGAGGGCTCTTTAAAGTTTGAGCTGAGTTTTAGATCAAAGGGGAGCTCACATTTTCATGCAAAAGTTGGAAGTGAGAGTTTAAAGTGTTGTTGAGCAAGTTTGAGTGTTCTTGAATGGTTTTTCTTGAGTTTTTATACTAATTTTAGACTGTAAGCATCCAACAACTTAAAGTTTCGATTTTATAGTTTAAGTTCATAAAAAGGGGTATGAACTTGGGGCATTTGGGGTTCTTGAGTGCTCATTTAAGAAATCTTGAGGTTTAGTTCTTATTATGGTTAGTTTGACTCATTATAGAAAAACTAAGCAAACTTGAGGATTAGTTATGTTTCATTGAGAACTTTCATCAAGTTTTAAACAAATAGAGCTTGGTGTAAGTGATATTGGTAAAGTTTTAAAACATCTTTCTAGTTTTGGTGTCTTGAAGTAACTAGATTTTCACTTTCTTTTCAAAGTCTAAGTTTGAAGAAGAAGGACACTACTTCCTTTCTTCTTCTTGCTAGGACTTATATTCTGGGATTTCTTACTCCCTTGAAAGAGTAGCTCTTACTCTTCACTTAAACCTTTTTGTCAACAAAATCACAAACTGAACCAAAGAAACAAGGAGGACTTTTCGGAGATTTTCGTGAACCTAGCAAAGTACATTCACGGCTACAATGTGAGCCTCTTAGTTCCTAGAGTCATGCTTCACATGTTTATACTCGGTATATGTGTTGGTTGTATGAAATATAAAATATGAAAAACTACTTGTGTTTGTCGCTACAATGCAGCTAACGGCATTGCAATGTCGTTAATGGCATTGCATTCTAGACAGAATGTTCGAAAAATCTTTAAATGTCATTTTATGTTCAAGAGTATCAGTGGTGACTATTCGAACTTAAAATCAGAGTTTTTTTTGTAACATAAAAGCATGTATTTGAGAATTTTAAGGACTTAAAATCAATCCGAAAGGTGTTCGAATGATTAAAGTTAGTTCCCCTTCACCGGGACTATTTTAATAACTTTAACGATTCCCCTTTCGAAACGGGTTCAATAACACCATTTTTATATTTGTTCATTTGGACTTATATTTATCTTTGTTAATATCGCCATGAACTGTGTTACGAAACCCCAACAAAGGGAACCCAAATTCCCGGATAACCAAACCGACAAAGTATTTACATGTGGCATTTTCACTAATAAAATGATTAAACAAATTATGTGTATAAAATGAACCCTTTTTATGGGAAAGAATTTTAAGGCTCTCGTTGTTTTAAATTAGACCGCTCGGGTCTTGGGAAAAATAAAAAAGAACATATATACAACTACTTGTGATGTGCAATATTTGTGCTAACCTTTGTGGATGCATGTAGATTAGGGTTAGATGAATGTTAGGATTTAATTTCTTTCAGGTATCGCATTTAAACTCAAATGTAACATTCTTTAGATGTATTCTAGGCGATTGTATCCCTTAGATTCCGATGTATTTAGGCGATTTGTAATCCCCCATCCCAAAATGTAATTAATCCCCCGTAGATAAGACGCATTTACTTTCCTATGTGTTAACTTTCAGCAATTTACTTATTTAGCACTTTATACATGTGCGATAAACTAATCATAAACTGAAAACATCTAGTTTCGTTCGAATATTATAAACGTGGTTTCTAGCATAGTGTAATTCAACTCAAATGACGATAAAGTAAGTAACTCATTCGAACCCAAATCTCTATTCTATGGTATAGATTAGGCAAATGGATCTAAGCTGTACCAAATTTTCTAGGAAGAGCTGATCTAAGTGGCCTCTCTGTAACATAGGATAGAGATTTAGGTCTCGAGTCTTTAAACTTGAAAATCATTTTCAAGCACCTCCACTTTAAACATGTTCTCTTTAGAAAAACTCATGCCCCATCTCACAGGGTCGATGCTTCGTGATGACCTTGCGGGTCGTCTGCTCACACCTACATGAGTGGGCCTGGCATATACGGGATGTTCATGTAGGCCTATAGAGCTACACCACAAGCACGCTAGCACTTGCGGATCGCGAGTTGCGTCAGCCCTCATAGCAGCGCTCAAGGCAAGCCTGTGGGTTTCAGGCCCATAAGCATTGCTTGGCAGTGCTTGTGTTGGGCCTGCAACACTGCTATAAGTAGTGCTTGCCGCAGGCCATAAGCTGGGCTCGTGGGAAGCCTGCAAGCCCGGCTGGTGGCAAAGCAAGCCTGCAGGGCTTGCTTGGGCGTGGCAGGCTTAGCTTACCGAGCAAGTCGCGTGGAATTCGAAGAAATCCCAATCCCATATTGGTATTTGGGAGCATATTTGCTCCTTTTCTCCTTTCCAATATACTTAAGCTCAACCTTCTCTTATGAGTTTTGACTTCTCTTGCAAATTAATTTGAATCATGTAGTTTCTTTAGAAATAATTTGCAAGAATTCTTAGAATACTTACTCTATTTTAGAATGAGTCTTCACAGTTATTTTCGGGTTGGTCTGCGATTGGTCTTAGAACCACTTGTTAACTAACGAGTTTTTTCTTTTAAGGAAGGTTTTGGTCGGTGTGGTTCGTGTGGACTATTTATAGAGGCTGACACTGACCTACACTTGGAAGCTAGTGTTAATAAGGTTCTACCGGATTGTTCTAAGGGATCATTTTACCACAACCAAAGGAAGACACACATCAACTGGTAATGCTCTTACTTAGATATCATGTCTCGTTTATAAGTGTATATATACCTATTGTATCTATATCATGTTATAGCTAGGAGTATATCAATCATGTTATACCTAGAAGTTTCTTCTAAGTTAATTTAATTTAAATTTTGAAATTCCATTATGCTAACTTGCATGTTCACTGCTTGCCTAGATTAACTAACATATATAACTTCATATTCTATTTGTGTTTGAAGTTAGAGTTGCATTTTTATTTTAAGAAATAGTTTAGCATATTTGCGGCCCGTGCGTGTGCCACGCCTCGTGCATTGGTGTGTGTGTGACCTTTTGTTAGTTTGAAAATTACTCATTTTTATCATAGCGGTACAATTGACAAAACCAATTCAATGTGATTGTTCTTACCATGGTTCTAAGATTGTTCCTTTTTGTACGTAGTACATGAATGATATGTTTTTGCTTGCATATAAGGATGTAATCAGGTAGGATATCCCTTTTGTGCACTGAATGATTCTATAAATTTGAATTATCTTCAATCCAAATTTTATAATTGTGAGGTGCTACAAATAATTATTTGTTACAAGTTAAAATTGTAACTATAGATATAGACATATGGTGACAAGATAAAACTTGTAACTGATATATATCATTCACGTTCATCATAAAAATACAGTCATTCAATTACATAATTTTAAAAACAATAAACAAAATAAAAACTTAAGAGCTACTACGCTTCTTCATTTTTAAAAGGTCCAGTCTTTTCTCGGCCCTAAACCTAGGCAAATCACGAGCATCATGAGCTATTTCTTCCTCGATACCTACTGGGGGAATCGTATAGAAACAAACATTTGGATTATCTGCATCCCTGGACTTAAAATGACTCAAGTATCCTGCAATTGCCATAAGATCCGCTGGCTTATTTGCCACACCATAGATACTATCTATGATGACAACAAAAGGTTGGTCACTAATAAGCTTTTTTATGGCCTCCACCAGAATGCAACAATTTGGTGGAACTTTACAATATTTGTTATTGAGGAATCTAACAACGGCCTCCGCGTCTATTGTAACCAGGTAGCCTTTTGCAGGTGGTCTGGCATACTTGAAGGTAAAAGCCAGAAACACAAGAACACCAAAGCATTCTAGATAGATCATGTCTCTGTTTTTTGAGCTTTGACCTAAATAGCAGTTAGCACCACCAACATACTGACCCTCAGAATCAGTAATCACATTGCCAATTGAAGATTCCTCATAGGATGTTGTAACACCAGCTTCAAACCTATAATGCTTGCAACTTGAAGCATCTGCGGACATTCTGTGCATGTCCTTCTCTGGTTTCCTATTATAGGCTTCAATGTACACTTTTTGGCCATCCACACTCCGGTGTCTCTTGTGCAGGGATGAAATTTCGTCCCTGTATGTTCTTCTGGTTCTCTCCATAATAACTTCGTCCTCAGCAGCAATCTCCAAGTCAGGGGGACAAGCCGGGGCATTCAATCTTTCCTTGTAAAGTTCAACATAATATTCCTACATTTCAAGCAAAATAAGAAAAATAATTAGAATGTAATGCCTTTGGCATATTTCACTTGATATAGATGCATTTCTCACCTCATCAATGGGTTCTCCAACGTTGTCAATGATCTGCTTATGATAACTCAGAATTTCTGCAAGTTTAAAAAAAAAATTTATCAATCCAAACATCATTGAAGAGGCGTTTTTAAGGAAATAATTATTTTTAAGGAAATTAAAATTATGTACCATCTCCACGGTGTATGTTCTCAAACAATGATACCATAGTAACTTTCAAACACTTCGTTTCCTGTGAACAAACATATTGGAAAATCTTTAACAAACTAATCAAAGCCTAAAACAACTATACAAGCTATTACCTCTTCCTGAGACTCCGGCTCCAACTCTGGCTCTGGCTCCGGCACACCTCCTACACCATGAAAGTTTAGAGATCTGCTTCTAAGAATAAATGGTGTTGTTCCACTTGTGGAACCACCACACGTAAATGAAGAAGGTCTAGCTTTAGTGATCTGATGAACAAAAGTTCCTGCTCTTTCTCTAAGAGTTTGCGCCACCGAAGTATTCCGCCCACGGCTGCCGGTTCCCCATTTTTGGAATCCAGAGGTAGATTTTTCCTTGATTTTTTTAGCAAAAGCTTTAATCTGGTTCATTTTCACATAAAATTCAACCAACAGTTAGGAGGATGGAGGTCTATGGAGCAAATTGCTTCAGTGTATATAAGATAAAGAGTGAGCAAACATTACCTCTCATAATCACACGCTACGT
>CATIWQ010126621.1:0-22452 GCA_949673415.1 Euphorbia schlechtendalii | reverse complement strand
GAGTTCAATTACCAATCGGTAAAACAATATAAGAAAAACAGAATATGTAATACAAAGGAAAGTTGATTGAAAATAAATAAGCTCACTGTTGAAATCAATAGAATCAGTAAAAAGGAAGCAAAATTCAAAGGAGTTCAAAATTAGAAGAAAAGACACTAAAAATTTTGATCGGAAAAAAACTGTTTGTAGAACTTTAGAAACTGGATCTAGAGGAACAAATCGACCACAAGAACAAGAGATCTCGCCTTCGATTATTGTAGATGCGCTAGAGGAATCACCTATTTGTTGAATTGCATAGCAGGAAGTAGATTAAACAACAAAGCAAAGAGAGTGAGGTTATTTATGTGTTTCAAATCTGTAAAGGA
This sequence comes from Euphorbia schlechtendalii, assembly GCA_949673415.1. Taxonomy (NCBI): domain Eukaryota; kingdom Viridiplantae; phylum Streptophyta; class Magnoliopsida; order Malpighiales; family Euphorbiaceae; genus Euphorbia; species Euphorbia schlechtendalii. The sequence goes on along the minus strand of CATIWQ010126621.1, from coordinate 22,087 downwards.
AATTAGAAAGCATATCGGAGGGAAAGCATATCAGAGGGAAAGCGTAAGAAAAAGCATATTGACTTTGATTACAGAAGAAGCAAACTGAATCAGATTGAAGGAATAGATTGATGTCGGAGTCATCGTTCAATGGCGAATGACCGGAGGTTAGAGTAGTAGGTAAGTAAGAGATAAGGCAGAGGAGGAGATGAGGTGGAGGAAGAGTGAAAAAGAGATGATGTTAGGAGAAGAAGATTGAAGCAGAAGATGAATGATTAATGGTGTGAAATTAGTAGATGTAGATTTGTAAAATTAGGTTTTCTAATAAACGTGAAAAGAAAAACTACTTTTATGATTGTGGGCTTTTGAAAAATGGGTCATGATATAGCTTTAATTAATTTACCAATTTGCCATAAAGACATAAAATCCCCTTTAAACTAATTGTTGAAATTCGAAAAGCATACCAAATAAAAGTTTTTTAAAAAGAAACTTCAAAAGCTATTATTCAAACATAAAATGTCTCATTGAGCTCTGCACAACACCACCAAAACAAGCAGATAAATTGTTTGAAAAATAGATAACCATAAATTGGAACAGAGATAAACTTATATCAATTAAAAAATGATGAAATTTGGAAAACAAATATCATAAATTGTTCGGAACTAGTTCAATTTTTTTGTCCTGGTTTTATAACCGTATGATTTGTTGATAGCAATTGCAGTTCTGATATAAAGAAGAATTTGTTAAATTTAAATAATATGGTAATATGTAAAAATAGGAAACATAAAGACATATGGACCTAAAAAACTTATCTTAAATACAAATTGACCCACAAACAATAGTATTGTCCACCCATCAATCTAGATCCAAAGACACAAAAAGATCATAAAATTGGCAATATTGTATATGGATGCTCTCTATCATTTTCATTGAATCGATTCCTATCATGTTCATTATAGACCATCAATTTTTTCTCAAGCTTTTTGCCTAACATATTAATGGCACTATTTTGTCCAATATATACGTGTAAAGTTGATTCTACACAATACTTATATGGTGGCTACATGACCATTGAATTACGGCTAATAAAGGTACTTATTAAAGTTGTTTTCAACTCCAACAAAATTATCCGGGCAAATTTTCATGCTTGATTGTTAATGTCATAGTAAAAACTGATTTTATCATGTCAAGTTACAATTACATTGTTTATTCTTTTTTTTTTTCAGACTCGAGCAGTTAAAAAGATTTTCTTTAATCCTGAAATATAAAGTTATAACATGATCCATGTGATATAATATATCCTATTTGGACATTGCGCAATGTAATTTGTCACTTTTTTTATCCTTGTATTATACATTCATTGCTCATTTACTTGTAACATGCAATTTTAATTTTTAAACATATAAAGTGGAACCTATTTTTAACAAAATTGTAGCAATTTGTTTAGTAGCGGTAGGTCGCCATAACTAGGAGGGGCCAAAAAATTATTAATTTGAATTTTATTTTAATGTCTAAAAATAAATATGATCATAGCTTTTTAAATTCAACCTCTAATTTCATTTTTAACGGATCATATTATAATAGCATAAACTGAATTTTGATTGTTTTTGCTCATTATATGTTATATAGTTGCATTTTTCTCACAAACTGAATATAATTAATGATTTTACTCTATTATATATTTTATCTTATCGTTACACATCAATATTTGTTTAAGGTATCCAAGTATTTCTCGTCTTATATTGTTTACGCAAGGTCTTGAAAATGTCATGATTAAGTCTGAGTTTTTATAACACAAGGACCAAATAAATTACATGTATAGCACATTGATCAAATGAGCAAGAAATCATATCACATGACCGATTTTTTTTGCTGACTAGAGTTTTTTTTTTTATATTTAAAATTAAGACATGGCAATCATGTTACTCTTAAATTATGCATATAACCAGTGTTTTAAAAAGTGTTAGGAGCAGTCGGGCAGTTAGAGCTTTCAGGGACCTAGGCGAAGTTTAATCGTGGATTAATTGAGATCTAGACGGGGACTAGACGGAATAGTATTTTAAAATATTTAATATTTATTAATGAATTAGAATAATAACTTTAACTAACACATAAATTTTTATATAAAAAAATTAAAAATTCACATTGAAACATTTTTCTAAATTTTGACGACACTTTCCAAGTCTTTGGCGACACTTTTCTGGATTTTGACAACACTTTTCACCTTGACCGTTCAATTATGTAAAATCATGATGATGTCTTAAAAAAACTCACCTAATCGATCGTCTTTTAAAACAGAGGACTTAATTGTGAATTGTTGAGATACCATTTGGGTATCAGCCTTGGGTATCATAACATAAGAAACTAAAATCTTCAATAATCATCAAAACTTGTTACCTTATATAGTAATTCCTTTTGAGGATTGAATGACGAATTTTACCAATTTCGTTGATTATGAAATTTAAACTCATAACCTCATCATGAAATAAAGTAATTAAACTAAACATGAAAACAAATATTAATTTTAATTACATTCTACTTCTATGTTACATTTTCTTTAAAAGTAGTATAAATCAAGCGAATCTCAGAAAAACAAGGGAAATTAATTTTCGTTAACTTTAAAACACGATTAAAATCTATATTTTTTACACACCAAGTTTAAAGAGAAAAAATCCACAACGAGAAAATTCCAAAGAAAGCAAAGACAGAATCATTTTCATAAATAGACGTCTTTCATTATCAACCATAGTGATGATAAAGAATAATAAAATATCAAAATACGAATAAAAAAACGTAATGATGATTACTAAAAGTTTATTCACTACCAACATGCTCCCATGTTCATTTTAAAATAAATCAAATCAAGCCTTAAATTAAGGCTGAAAATCTGGCTTAGGAATAAAAGAAAGGGCCAATTTGACTTAATTCCGTCAACTATATTATTTAATTAGATTGCCAAACTTAAATTAAACAATACGTGATACGCAACAAATATTTGCAGCTGGCTACCATACTGTTATTTCATCCAATGCTTATCCGCCATGTGGCATTATATTGTTAGCCGTCCATGTCCATGTCTGTACTGTTATCCTATCAACTCCAACAAATTCATGTAATTTACTAGATAATGAAACGTCACCGTTCTATCATGCATTAATTGATAATTTATATGACATCATTGATTTATGTAGCATTATTATAAGATGGGCTAATCATTTCCTTCTACTTGCACATACCTTCGGCCAAGCTAATGGAGCTGATGGTAGTCCCTGCAGATGAGATTACGAGAACCAATCTAATATTCCATCAGTTTAATAAATAGTATCGTTTTAACTAATTCAAAATTTTTAAGATAACAACCAACCGAATGAGATAATTTACGAGTTTACCTTTTTATAAATGTCTTATTCAATTTTCAAGACTTTATTAATATGTTAATTAAAACAATTTGACCTATAGTCTTCTTTTGTTTTGTTATTGGAGATTAGAATATAATTATCTTGAAAGTTGAACAAATTAATAGGGGTAGGAATGGAAAACTTGGAAAAAAACATATTGGAAATACAAAATGACAATAAAAGAGAAACAACGAAATCCTTCTGAAACGATAATACTTAGTAGACGGAGGGAGTAGATTTGATCTTAAATCATTTATATCCAGTTTTTAGCATCAACCATTTTATAAGAAATTTGTGAAGGCCTAATTTAATAATTATTTCCCAGAGGCAAAAGTTACTACATTTTCGGACAAACTGACTTTAAAAAAATTAAACTACCACCGTAAACTATTTCAAATTTTAGAAACTTTGATAACAAAAACAACATATCAATCAGATTTCAAAGCTACCTTGACCAAAACAAAATCACCTCATTGAATAGAATCAAATTGACTCCAATGAGAAAATATTTGCCAGAAATGGACAAACAAAAATGTAAACTGAAGATAAAAATAATCTCCTTCACTATTTACATATTTGCAAGTTCTAACATCTTTAAAATAAAATCCCAATCTTCGCAACAAAGTACAACGCAGCACCACAAAAAAATAAACACAACAAAACGATGACATCAAAGGCGACATCCTAACCAGATACACGTAATTCCGTTCATCGTTCACCGTCCATCAGCCGACGTGAACGAATCGGCAAACCCGGAAGGCCTGGTAGGAATACTAGTCTGAGTATTATCGCCGCTAGTAGCAAACGAATTAGACGACCCATCGACATTGCTTCCCTCGATCGCCTGCCACTTCTTCAGCGCCTGAGGCAACGTCATTTCCAGGTCGATCCCGTAAGCGTCGTCGAAATCCGGCTCGGAAGGCCTCCAGATGTCGACGAGCGACGAGAGGACGTTGACCACGTGGCCCATGTCGGGCCGTTGGTGCGGTTCCCTCGCGGTGCAGTGCCCCGCTAGCTCGGACACCGTGCTCACGCTCGCGAGCGTTTCCTCGTCGTCGAGGCTCATGGCCGGGTCGATGGTCTGGCGGAACGTGTCCTTGCTCACGAGCATTCTCCGGAACCAAGTCACAAGGTGCATGCTATCCTCCGGCTGACTATCGTCTAGCGCTTTTCGTCCCGAGATCAACTCCATTAGTATGACGCCGAAGCTGAACACGTCGATCTTCGTGGTTACCCGTCCCGTCACTGCAAATGCAACCGAAAAATCGAAATCATGACGAAGCACGTAAAACGGGGAAAATTATACTGGGAGCCGGGTGTCTGGACCATCAGGTGTTCCCAATGAATGACACGTATCCCCGTGCAATTAAAATCTACTATTTTAATTAATTTTGGGACACGTGTCATTCATTGGAATGGGAAGATAACTACGAGAATTTTAACATTTAATGATGATCAAAATTATATTCGGTGACGAAAAATTTTATTTTGCTATCATCGAAGATACTTCATAAAATGAGGTGTTCTAAACACGTTGCTCCCAGTATAAAATACTCATGAAATAAACATACGATATCAAAATCGAGGAATTTACCTGCGTATTCGGGTGCAAGATACCCGAATGTCCCGGCTAGTCGTGTTTCGATTGAGGTTTTCCCTTCGGGAGCGAGGCGAACAAGCCCGAAATCAGCGACCTTTGCCCGCATATCATCGCCAAGAAGAATGTTCGAGGGCTTCAAGTCCCGATGAATGAAGCTTTGATGAGCTAGCCCATGGAGATACTCGACGCCTCGAGCCACATCCAACGCGATGGCCAGTCTCCGGGTCCACTCGAGCGGCTTGATCCCCTCTTCCTTCCAGTTAAACAAGAACCGGCTCAGAGTCCCCTGGGGCATGTACTCGTACACAAGTAGCCGTTCGTTCCCATCCAAGCAATACCCGAGAAGCGCGACTAGGTGGCGGTGCCGGACCTTGTTGAGCACCGCGATCTCGGACATGAACTCGGTCAAACCCTTCTCGCTAATGACTCCCGATTCCATCCTCTTCACCGCGATCTTCGTCCCGTCGTGGAGCTCCCCCTTGTAAACCGTCCCGAAACCGCCCCGGCCCAGCACGTTGTCCTCGCTGAAATTGTTCGTCACGTTTCGCAAAACTTGAATTGAGATCACCATGTTCCCCGCCTCGACCACGTGGAGGTCGCCGCCCGGGCCGCTACTCGAAGCGAAGCTCTCGGCCGCGCCGGTCCCGCTGTTGGCGCTTGAATCGGCGATCGTGATTTTGACCGCGTCCTGGTCATCGGAGAATCGGGGGTGAATCACCACCATGTTCGGGCTCTGAACTTTACTATAACGTTTTTGTTTCCGGTTGTAATAAAAGACGCCCAAACCAACCGCGCATAACCCGCAAATCGCTCCGATGACCGACCCGACAATCTTGACGGTGCTCAAGTTTTTGCCGCCGTTTCCGTCCGAACCCCCGCTTTTTCCATCGGGCGTGCTCAGGGTGCTTCCGGAAGGTGCGCCAGGTGGCGAGAAGCTACTACTGTCCTTGCCAATGTCAACATTTCCACTCGTGATGACCTCCACGTTGCTAACGAAAGACGGGATTTTACCGAAAAGCCTGTTATTCGCGACATTTAGCAACGAAAGGCTAGGCAAAGTAGTGAGCTCCTTGGGAATTGTACCGACGATGAGATTGTTAGCAAGAATCAATTTTTGCAGCTTGGGCAGCATCGAAAAATTTGAAGAAATAGTACCCGAAAGCCCCATGCTCTGGAAATTGACGACCGATATGTTCCCATCAGGCAAACACGAAATCCCTTTCCAACCCGAACAAGGGTTGTTTCCTTCCCAACTGTCGGCTAAACTAGCGGGGTAACCGAAATCTTTCACAATCGATATCAAAACATCAACACGATGATCACAGGGGCCGCCTGGAGCATTAGTACAAAACCGATTCGTATCGAGTTTCATGTCTACTAGAACAGAGTTGGGAAATTTCGGGGTTGGTCCCTGAAATAAGTTGTTAGTCAAATTGACGGTGGAAAGTGAGGGAAGGCTCACTAGTGAAGCCGGAACAATGCCGGTGAACTGATTATCGCGGAAGCTAGCATCTTTCAAGCCATTGAGCCCTTTGAATTCCGGCAATGGGCCGGTGAAATGATTGCCGTGTAACCAAATTTGAGTCAAACCGGTCATGTTTTGAAGAACATCAACTGAACCGTTCAATTTAGAAGCACTGCTTTGGCCGTTAAGCCACAGAGAAATTAATGACGGCGCCCGTGAAAAGTTCACCGGCAACCCGCCCTCTAATGAATTCATCGCCAAATGGAGACTTTGCAATCCAGGAAACACATCGTTGTTAAAAAAGTCGGGAACTTTACCGATTATATTAGCCCCATTTGCGGAGAAATCTTTCAAAGTGGTAGCACTTTGAAGATTAACCGGAATTTCCCATGGCTGAAACGGATTATAATCAAGACTCACAGTTGCTATAGAATTCATCCCATCGAAGAAATCCGGCGGAATTGAAGTAAACCCGTTATTATGCAAATAGATAGTTTCTAGAGTACTAATACCAGAAAAACTAGGCAGGGCACCGGTTAAATTATTGAACATTACCTCGAACTTCTTCAGGGCCGTCAGATTTTTCAGCTCCGGCGGAAGAGTGCCTACCAAATTCTGCCGGCCAATTTGAATAGCGGTCACCCGGGTTTTGCCGGAGTCACATGAGACATGATTCCACTGACACGGGTCCGACCCCGACCACCCTAAAGTCGCCGGGTTTTTGAGGGTTTCCCGGAGCTTAATCATCACGGCGGCGTCGCCGCCGGTTTGACAGTCTACAAAAGAGAGAAAAAAGAGGAAGAAAAGGGTGAAAATTAGAAGACCCAGATGCCGTTTCTTCATATCGGGAACAAAAATCTGAAATTGAGGGAAAAAAATTTCAAATTTTGGGGAGAGTAACAGAAGCAAAGACTGTAGAGAGAAAGAGACAGTGAACAGAAGGGTTTGTTGAATTTTGCGGCATAAATGAACAAAGCAGACAAAACAAAACCAGAATTCGAAACCAGAAGAGCGTAGAAGTGAAAAGGGAAAGGGGAAAACTGGGGATTGTAAGAGGAAGCGGCGGAAATAAAGGAGAATTAGGCTATATTATGTGCAATGTTAAGCTGCTTGGGAAAAAATGAAAAAGTGAACTTTACCCTGTTTACATGATTCTAGAGAGAGAGGAGAGAGGCCGAGACAAAGACAGCATTTCCTGTTGTGTTTTAAAAATTCCATTTTAGGATTACTTTTATTAATTTGTTTAATGCTTTATGATTTAATTAATATTTTTAATTTAATGTTGTCACGAAAACGAAGAAGGTAACAGCTGGCAGCCTTACGTGTGGTCCCATTCTTTTTTGAAATAGTGAGCTTCAGTATTATGGTATGCACGTCATCATAGATTTTGGGCCCTAATTGGGACAATTTTTTAGGAAATTGGTTCACTATAATGTATGCGAATTGAAAATTCGTTACTTCAATTTACTTTTACTAGGACTATAAACCAAAGTTTGGCTTTCACATGAACTAAATAAAATTATTTTGTTATTAATTTAAAATGTGTAACGTTGAATTGAATAAATTAAACTAAATTGAGAGTAAAATATTGTGTCATAAATCTTGTACCTATTATTTTTTTTATCCTACCTCATAAGTACACTTGATAAACATGTGGATTTAATTGTTAATATTCAATTTAAAAGATGGTTAAAATTGGAATCGTGGAGTTTTGGCTTGTTAAACTAATATATAAGTTAAAATAAAATGTTTATAAACAATATTTACAATTTAAAAAATAAAAAATGATCAACAATAACATATATCAACCACACGTAAAACGATCACTAAATATTAAGTTTAGGTTCATTTCAAATCGGAACTCCTGAACTACATGGTTCCGGTTTTGACCCCTTTTATACTAGCTAAGGTTGATATTTTCCCATGATTATGAGACAAATTTCCTGTTTTTTCATTAAGAATATCTGTAAAAATTCTGAATATATAACCAAAAGTATTGTCACATGTATATAAATGACAGGTCTAATTAATCTGACAACTCATGCATAGATAAGAATTTTATATAAGGATAATATTAAACTATTCTTAATTTTATAATTAGGGTGGTTTTGTAAATAAATTTATTATCAAAATCTTCACAATTCGACCAAATAAATATATTTCTAAATTGCCAAATGTTGATTTTGGGTTAGATATCTATTTTGACCAAATTGATCCGTCCTTGTACCTAAATTATCAGTTAATATTATTAAATTATACTCATCAAATGTATCAATATTTTTTATCTTTTAGTTAATCATGTCTTTTAAAGTTTCTTTATTCTTTCAATTAGATAAACTTTTATACATTTTGCCAAATATATTGTGCTTAAAAAATATTTTAAATAAATAAATTAGGTTATTTCGATGATCTTCACAGGAGATAATTGTTGGAATTGTTGATGTGCCCTAAATCTAAAGGCATTGGTTCATGCAGTATAACATTATAAAGGCAATAATCTACTGCATTTATACCTTGTGCTATAATAAGAGTAGAGTATCCATTGATTGATAATCATAAATGTCCCAAGTCTGTTTTAATCATGGGAATGAATGAAATGAAAGACTTGTATGTTGGATGATCTATAGCAATGTAGTTGCTATGTCACTTGGTAAAATAGATCATGAACATGGGCACATGTTGAAAACATGGTGCTGGACCGATCTACACAGCAAAGTCACATGGTTGTATGTCATAGACAATTTGCTGAGTAGGTCTCAGTTGTCCTCGGACTTGATTTCAACTTATTACGGATGTGGAATTGAGTATGCTGTAGTATATTACTAACGGGTCGTTAAATATTGGATTACAAGTACAGGTATGCTCGGTATATTTCATGACCACATTAGTAGTAGTGTTGAAGTGATAGGATAGCCATTCGATTTGATAAATCGAAATGAATCACCGGCCACTTGATGAATAAAAGTGATAAGGACATCCAATAAGTCGTTGACTTATTTTATCATTTTACTCTAGATCAAGAAATACGATGAACTGCATAAGGGGTGACTTTAACCATGCCTCTTGTTCATCATATTGATGTTAGCTGGCAAAGGACTTTGTGAGATAACTACTGGGTTCAGTATCTGTAATAGACGGCTGTATTCTGTCCCAATTGGGGGCTGTAATGGTTTGCTAGAATCCGTTTACTGTCTATGGGTGAATCCCATTATCAACATATGGACAGACCCAAAGGATTGTGGGCTTAGAACTACTGATCTGGGATTTCTTGTACATACAATGTTACAAGACATGATGAAAGAGCGATTATTAATTATTTGACATATGAAGTCAATTTAATTAAATAATCTTTACAACTCAAGAAATATTTAATTTGAATTAAATGGTATAATATAAAGTTATTTATGTTATTTATTGAATTAAATTAAAGTATAAATATTTTAATTAGCATGTGGGTTAAATTGGAAATTTATAAAGTTGACAATTAAAATAAATTTAAGGAATTAAATCTATAGATTTAATTATTAAATAGTTCTTTTAATTGTGGTCAATTTATAGATAATCCTAATCCAATCCTAATTGAAATTTGATATGCATTACATGGCTAATTAAAATCAAATTAGAAATGTACATGATTTGTACTACTTTAAAAAAAAAAGATAAGGCCCAATTAATTTTATTTTATATAAAACTAATATAATAAAGAAAATGATGTTGATTTAAAAAAATTGACATAAACGTGAATGTTTTTAATTGAGATAGTTTTTTTGAGATTGAAATCTCAATTTTTGAGTCTCCCTTTTCAAAATTAAAATAAAAACTCTTGAGTTTTTGGCTTTTATCAATTACGGCTAGCACCGGTCCCGGTCGATAGGAGTCCGTGCACGTGAGATTGGAGAGCTTCCAATTGCGAGCTTTACGACATCCGTCTTTTAAGGAGATCTTTCAAGTAAGTTCTTATTATGTAAATAAATTATTTTGAAACTCTATTAATGGTTCTTGAGAAGATCCTAATCGAGAAAATTTTAACTGGTAATTCCACCAACGCGGTTATGTTTTCGACGACAATTCCCTTCAATAATCACATTAGCCAATTAATAATTAAATTTTGGTTTTATATACCTAACCTACAAAAATATGCTTATAATAATTTTTTATAATATGAACGGTACAAAAATTTGTTCATATACAAACATTCCAAACTAGCCCCGGCTGTTTCACAGGTAAACAAGTGAGGTTCATGAACTTCAATTTTATAATAAATAATTGTAGTTTGTTATGTTCCAATTTCACCTTTGTAGCATATTTCTCTTTAGTTTTAAAAGGAGAAATACGTTTTCTTTGTTACACTAATGTTCTCTTAAATTATAAATAAATTAATTTTCGTTCAATTCATTTTAGTTCAGTTCAACGCACTTAATTTCAGTTTAGCTGTACGTAGTTATAAATTTACATTGAACATATCATTTCAATTCAATCCACTTTAGTTCATTTCACTTTATTTCAATCAAATTCAGTTCAACCTTTAGTAGTTGAAAAGAATGGGACCTTGAAAATGAAAGTATAAATGTATATTTACTTATTTGTTACTTATTTTTCAAATGTATCATACTTTATTTTATAATGTGTTCATTACTTGTATGATTTGGTTAATTTCTTATCATAAGGTAACAACAAAATATTGTAAAACTGCACATCAGTGCTCAAAGTCTACAGTCTCCTCGCATGTTTGACTTGATATTCGTAGTTTCAAAATTTTCTTCAATTTTCTACATAAAATTGTAGATTTTATCCATGAAAGTGAAATAAGATAAATTGAAACCACACTCTAAGTTAGACCATATAATGTTATTGTTCTGGTAAAATTTTTTGTCTTTGTAGTACCGAAATTCAGTCGTATCCAACCATTTAAGTTTGTAGTTAACTTTTAAAAAGATAAAAACAATTTTTCAGCGAGTTCCCAAAAGCATCATACAATTTTAAATTTGTTTCCAATTGCAAATTTTCAATGATTTTTCTTTAATAAAAACCACAATTTAGACATAATAAACATTATCTTTGTTGGTGGTAAACTGGTTATTGATGAGATTTTCATGAATGTAATTGAGTGTGCAGTTTTAATGTTCAGAAATCCCGACTAGGTTCAGACCTCTAGGGCTAGAAAGACGAAACTCGAACTTAAAACCATTAAAGAATAAGAAAAATAAATTAAGCAAAAAGAAAGTGCTCTCTGGAAACTATATTTATCCAAAGGAAACAAAGCATTACAAAAACCTGCCAAGAATCCCACCAATAGCATTCAGTGGAATGTCGACCATAAATATGATCCACAACCAAATGCATTTCACTAATAAGGGCAAGAAATGCTAACCCAATTTGTCGAATAGTCCATGAAAAGTTCGTGCTTCAATTTCGGAACAAGCCTACCACGTATGTTGTTATAATCCCAATGGAGCCAAAAAGTAAGCCAATTCATTTCATGATAGCATGTATAGCAACCCATAATTCAGCAATATGTGTTGAATTCGTAGAAAAGAGGAAAGTAAAAATCAGTATTTTAAAAGACATTAGACGTTAGTTGGGCGGATTGAGCCTTCGGGGTCTAGGCGGGGATTAATCGAGGATTAATCGGGGTCTAGGCGGATTATTATTTTAAAATATTTAATATCATTAATGAATTAGAATAGTAAATTTAACTAACACATAAATTTTTATATAATAAAATTAAAATTTCATGTAACAACAATTTTTTCCTCGAGTCGGTTAACCAACCGCATGGCCATATCTTCTTGTTATGATAAGCTTGACTTAGTCTTTTTATACATAGAGTCGTCCTTATCTGCGTGGATTATCAGACATACAATATGTACTTGCCTAGTGATATTTTTACTAAGTTATCAAAAGTCCCCCACAAGTGATGCGAAATTACTTTAGGACTTCAACCGTCCTTCCGTCTAAAAATTGAGGTGGTCCTTGTGTCCGATGAAACAATAGTAAGCGTTTAGGGCACACTTTAATTTTTTGGCATGTTCTTTTAGCACCAGTTGTGTAATGATTATTCTATTTCGAATTTCGAATGAAAGATTCTGATGTAGCCACGTGTCTTGCAGTGAAGAGGCTTCTCTTCACAAGATCCCTATTTAAGGGGCTTTCCTTCTTTCTTTCTCACTTTTATTCTTTTTGAAAATTCTCTTCTGCTCTTAGCGACGACGAGTGACCATTTTTCGATGATCTTTTTCACCTCTTTGCGTTTTATCTCTTTAACAAGTAAATCCTTTGGAATTTTGAATTTTATTTTTTCTTATGTTTCGTATCTTCATTCTTTACTTATATGTTGTTGTTATTTTTTTTATTGTTGGATACTTTATTTTCACCATTGCTGACATTTGTATTCCTTGCTATTTTGATGTATATTTATGCTCTCAATTTGACTTGATTTCAATTCCTGTTTCTATCTCGCTTTATAGGGTTTAGCGAATTTTTATTGATATTTTAATATGCAACTTCTTTGTTCATGTTTTGATACTTTTCTGTTTATACACTTTCCAAGAATTTGCAGGCGTTTTCATTTTCTAATCAAATTGTGACCAACTTTGGTATTTGATTTGTATGAATGATAAATTTTGTTTAAATTATTTTTTGTGTCGCATTCAAGTAACTGTAGGTTCTTTATGATCTAATTTAACAGTCTAGGGTTTTAATAGGTAATGATGTCAAGCTCACCCTCCACAACTAGTAATCACTTGAATAGGGAGTTTGATGAAATCAATGGGCGTTATCAATTTTTTTTTCAACAAACTAAACGTAGACCATATTAACTATGCCCCTCCCCTTAGAATAACTTATGCTGCTAAAGAAAGAATGTCTAATAGGACATCTACTACTAATGAGCGAGTGGAGAGTTCCAAGGTGACTTCAAGTTCTCATTCCTCGCAATTGGCTTGGGAATAACTGGATGCTGAAATTGGAAGAGGGCTAGTTTTCAAGAAAGAATTGTTCAAAAGACTCCGCCTCGAATGGGGAGATATAAGAGAGCTTTTACTAAGCCCACGAGGAAATATGTGGCTATTAGACAATCTATTATTTCTATTGTGTAATAGGGTCTTAAGTTGGAGATATTACATGTTTGTGGAAGCTCTTTACCCTGAACTATGCTGAGTTAATATGGCTCAAGGACTTTAGAAACTTTGCATAGGCCTTACCTATTGGCACACATTTTTCCTTTTCCTTCTCTAACTTACGAGGCTTTAAGAAAAAAACTCCTTCATTGAGATAAATTTCTTTGACCTTTTTGTCATGATATCTTACGATTCTTACTTTGTATGCCGCCATCAAGATGCAAGATCTTTCTCTCTTTTCTTGGAGATTGTCTAGATGATACTTCAAGTTAATACCACTCTCTTTTTTGTGTAATACACCACTCGATCTAACGGAGCTCCAATTTAAATGGGGATGACCGCCTCAACTCCATAAACTATAATGAAAGGTGTGTCTCTTATCGATTTGCATGGAGTGATTCTATAAGACCACAAAACATTGATTAATTTATCATGCAAGATTCCTTTTCTCTCCATCACCCTCTTTTTTAACCCTTCTTCAAGTGTTTTGTTAGTGATTTTTTTCTAGCCATTTGTTTGAGGATGGGCCACTGATGAGAAATGATAACTCTTCGCAGACTTATTCGAATTTGGCTTATTAGAATTGCATCTCATCGTCTGAGATGATTTTATGCAGAATCGAATTGAATAATGATGTTTTTCTATATGAAGTTAATAATTCTTTCCATGGTAATGGAACTAAGTGTTATCGCTTCAACTCATTTAGAGAAATGGTAAATTACTACAAGGATCCACTTCCTCTACTGGATGGCTTCGACATTGGGCCTATGATAACAATTCCCCACGTTATGAAAGGCCAACCAATCAATAGTGGTCTTTTTACTACATGGGGTATGTGAGATTTCTTTGTATGAATTTGACATTGATGGCATGCCTTAACATATTTCTCTACGTCTTCATTCATTGATTCTCAATAAGAGTCGGCTAGACTAGCTCGTACGAATAATGTTGAAGCCTCCTGGTGGGAACCACAAGCTCCTTCATGTAATTCTTGGAGGATTGTTTTCCCTATATCCACTTTGATACACTTGAGCTAAGCATGTGCATGAGAATTTTTAAGAGCTCACCATTCACTCAAAGAAAACAGCATGCAGTTTCTATCTTATTGTTTGGAAACTTGTTGCTAGTTTAATATTCGTAGATTGGTTGCATCCAACCTATATCTTACTTTTCTATGAGTGGGTTCGTGCATGTTTCTTCCTTATTGGGGAAGTTATTTATTTTGAAATGGTAACTCAAATTTTTTCTAGTCTTCTAAGCTTGTTGCCACCTTGGCTAACTCGTCGGCCTTTTCATTTTATTTTTTTGGGATTTGCTCTACTTTCATACTGTCCCCTTTAACTCTAGCTTCTCTACCAAGTTCCTTACTTTTTTCCAGGTATTTGGTCATTTCTTAATCTTTTATCTCAAAAGTTTTATTGATTCTACCAGTTAGGAATCACTCTTGAGAACTAATTTACATGGCGCTATTTCATAGGCTAGCTTTAGCCCTTTAATAACTGTCTCATATTCTGATGTGTTTTCGGTTACTAAGAAATCTAACTTGGCAGCGTAAGATAGCTTGATTCGCTCGAGTCCTATGATTGAGACTCCTATTCCAACTCTTTCTTTAGAGGAGGGTCCATCTACATAGATGGTCCATTCCTCGGTTTTGACTATTTTTACCAGCTCAAATCCTGCAAATTCTTTAATGAGACCTGCTAGTATTTGTGCTTTAAGGGCGCTTCTATTTTCAAATCATAAGTTAAACTTTCCTAGTTAGATAGCCCATTCAGTCACCAATCAACATATTTTATACAATTTGACCTTTGTAATATACACACTATCTATTTAGTTCACATGCTATTCTAATTTATTATATGTTTTTTTGTTATTTTAACGACAATGCGTTTAGAAGCTCCATTAATAATATTGCAATACAAAAGAAACAAAAAAAAAAGGTAACAAACTGTATGTCGCAATGATTATAAAAGTAACATGTACAATTTAAAAAATCAAATGAAAAAACAGCATTGTTTTGCACAGTAATAGACATGTTCATGGATCGGGATACCTGTTTGACCTAGTTTGAGTCTGCTCTGATAGGTTGAGTTTGGACACTCATTTTTTATTAAGCTCGGTTCAAGCCAAAACCTACAAAAGCCCAAAGTATTTTCGACCGGACTTAGTTTTTTAAAAATACCCAAGATCGGTCCGATAAATAATAATATTTATATAATATTTACCAATTATTTTAGATTTTTATATATTTAACATATGGAACTTTCAAACTTTATTACAGTAAATTTTAAAATATATTAAATAATTTAAGTAAAATATAATTATATATAAAATTTAAATATATTTGATAAAATTTATCATTTTATATAAATTTTAAAGAAAACATTTCTTATATCGAGATAAACGTTTTAAAGTGCGAAACATGCTAGGATTAGGTTGATGATATTTTATTACTTAAAATCTGACTAAACCCGTCCTAAACCCGGTATAACCCACTTGTTCACGAACAAGTATACATTAATAGTGTATACTACCTCCCTTTTTTAATAAATGTCTTTCGAAAGTTTTTGAAATTTTTTTAAATAAGTGTCGTTTTAGGATTTCAATGCACATTTTATCCATTTTATTCTTATTTAATACACATTAAAAATTATAAAAAGAATAAAATATCCAATTAAATTTTAAATGAATAAAAGTAATAAGGGTGTAAGTAAATATTTTTATTATCCCAGGTAATGTGATATTAGTATTGGAAAACAATTTTAAAATTATAATCATTTAAAAGGAAAGGGCGTAATTTATTAAGCCAAGTTGATTTGGTGGGGGCAATTAAGGACACAATATAACATTCAACTTTTGAGCAATAATGAGGAATGGTGAAGTCGGGCCTGTAATTTGTCAGCTTTACCAACAATATCTGACAATATTAATGAACTTCCCAGTGACATTTTTCATATAGTAATTTACAGCTTATTAATGTTTCCAGTTATGCCAAATTAATCATTAATCCATCAACGTAAGTCAACTGCTTGATAGGCCCAAAATTCACTCCATACAACTTCCTCATTGGTTAAATATTGCAGATATTCAAATAATTTTCTCTTCTTTTTCGAAAAAGAAAGTGAAAAAAGAAATGTATTTAGAAAAAAATATGGCAAAGAAAAATAAACCACGCAAGAAGACATAATGCTTGTCCAACTCTTTACCAAACATATTATTAAAAGTTACACCTTATCACATAATTCTAAAAACTTTAGGTATAATAAATTGTTTAATTAGAAAATGGTTTAATACTTCAAATTATCTAGAATTAAAGCATACACATATTTAATGAGACATCTCTACAGTTGTACGGCTGTGCTGTGATAAAACTCGAAATGGAGAGGGAAAATTTTAGAAACATATATTTGAGTGGACGACTATACAATTAGGTTGGCAAAAAAAAAGCCAGATTAACGAACAAGGATTGTTCATGACATATATGTCTTAAATACTATTGCTTGGACATAGTCATTAAATAATAATAATAACAATTGAGCTTAGTCCAAGGTAGATCTGTTCGTCGGGCGGGTCGGGCCGGGTTCCGACCGGGCTTAGCGAGCTTTTGACAAAAAAACGTTAACCTAAGCTCATAATTTAGAATTTTGGACTCGGATCGGACTTGGATCGGGCTTAGAAGATCATTCTCAATTCCGGCCCAAGCGTATGAATTTTTTTTATTATAAATTTTCTATTCAATTAAATAGAAAAACTATATTATAAACTAAAATATTTTTTAAATTTTTTAATATCGTTGCATTGTTTACTAAAAATATTTAATATTTACAATAAGTATACAAATTTAATAGAATAAAATATAAAATCTTAAATTTAATGTATAAATATATAATAAATAAATAAAATTAATCATCGGGCTCGGGCCGGGCTTGGGTGTATAAAAACCAAGCCCGGCCCATAATTATTCGGGTTTTGACAGGCTTGGGCTTGGGCCGGGCTTTTTTAAAAAACGAGTGTCCATGCCTGGTTCGTTGAAGCGGGCTTGGGCCAGGCGGGTAGCTCGGCCTGCGAACAGGTCTAGTCCAAGGTACATCCACAATTGTGGATGAGCCCAACGTGATCCAAGCCCACCTTAATGGGCTGGACTTTTACATTCATTTTTCAAAAGCCCAACAGAGATCGCTAAGCCCGAAGTCTTTCGGACAAGACTTTATTTTAATATAAATACTTAAACTTGGTTCGATGAATAATTTTTTATATAATATATATTTATATATTATGTTTAATAATTGTTTTTAACTTTTATATCTTAAACCCTTAATTTTTGAACTCAAATACAATAATTATAAATATTTAAAGAATTTATTATACATGGGATTTAGATGCGCATGTATAAAAAAAATTGTTTCTTTGTGTATATTTTGTCCATAAAAAATTGGGGATTTTATGTATATACAGGATTGGAGTAAAAAAATTTGAGAGACATGCCACACTTTAAGTTTTTCTTTTTCCTTGTACATAAATATCAATTAGTAATTTCACAATCCCTAATTTCTCTTAATTTCCTTTTCTTTTTTATCTTCCTCCCTTTCAATCTTTCATTAACGCCGCTAAAGCTCTCACCTTATCATCTCCTAACGTCTTTCTAATTCTAATTTTGATCTGCTTGACTTCGAACACTCCTAGAATCCTAAAGATACTTTGATTCATGAGTCATCCATCAAATGCTAAGAAAGAACAAGAAGAATGTATTCTATTTTGATCGTGATATCGAGTTTTGTAGACATTGCTTAAAGTCTCAATTTCTTCATACTCAACTTCAGATCTACAAATATGCAATGTTGTTTGTCTCCATGATATTCATAAATATCTCGATTGCTCTAAAATTCTGGTTTTTTCTAATTTCATAATAAAATCTATATATCCTTTGTGATTTGATTGATGTGAGTCGCTTAATCTATTCAACTCCGATATCTGATCCAATCACATATATGCAAAAACATTGGAGAAAAAGGCCGCAAAACTGAATGTATGGCCACAATCGAAGGATTCAAAGCCATCTTGTAAGGATTTTCATTTTTTTGTCTCTAATTTAGTGCGAGATTTATGGATTCTATCTAATCTGAGCTCCGAGTTTGTACTTTGTTTTGCATTATCTGTCAATTTCTTTTGAAAACTCATTAAATTATATATTCTTCGCTGATATTGAAGCTTTAAAGCAATCATCACCGTAATAGAATCACTCCGGAGGATGAATTACTCTGATCATTGCTTCATTGTAGTTATTGTTAGGTCTATTTTAATTTGGTGGAAGTTTGTATTCAGGTATAACGAAGCTTAGGTTAATCAACCAAATCTCAATCTAGATTTGAAATTCAATTTCTTAATGAATTATTTCCTATTTGGACAATGTTGTTTCAATTGTTAGATGAATCAATGAAGCCTTCCAAAGAACAGAAAGTGAAGAGCTGTAGTAGGAAGAAGAAGAATACAATCAAGAGAGACAATCAAGTGAAAACAACTATACAATGTCATTGACTAATATATCAGAGGAAAGTTCTCAAGGGGTGGATTAGGTGGAGAAGAGTTTAACATTTGATTTCTAACTTCTTTATATTTTCTTGGATTTGAAACACTTCTAGTCTCTTTTGAAAACACATCCACTTTACTATTCCATATGTCTTTTTTAATATTTTCATGGTGATGATTTTGTGTTTATTATTCTTATCGTTTCGGTTATTGTACTTCACCTTAGAAGCAATTCATAATCGTATCATAATTGTGATAAATTTTTTACTTTTTTCCATGTTTTTTCGAATTCAGTTTTTTGATTGTCGTATACCAGGTTTAACAACTCGTATACCAAATATAATGGCTCTTATATCAAGTATAATGCCTTTATAACATGGTTTTTTATTGTGAAAATAGAGTATGATAAAAGAGTTGTTATACTTGTACAAGGCCTTCATAATATGATTTGTGCTGTAACATTGAGTATTGTCTTCAAACATAAGACTATAATAGCTTGTATACCAGATATAACAGTTTGATACCAAGTATAATAGGTATAAAAAAAACTATTATACATTATGCCTTCATAAAATGGTGTTTTTACTACGAAATTGATTATGAAATAAGAGTTATTAGACATGATATAAGATTGTCATATTTGTTATATTATACTTGGTATAATAGTAAATATACCTAGTATAGTAGCTCTTTTACCAGGTGTAAGACATTCATAATATGGTTTTTGGTGTAAAATTGAGTATTGTCTTCAAATATAAGAATGTAATAGCTCGTATACCAGGTATAACAGCTCGTATACCAGGTATAACAACTCACATACCAGGTATAACGGCTCTTATATAAAGTATAACAACTGTTGTACCAAGTATAATTCCTTCATAAAATGGTTTTTGCTCGGAAATCGGGTATGTCTGAGAGTTATTATATCTAAGCCATGCAAATACAAAAAGAAGATAAAAGAGAAAATAGAAACTTAAGAAAAGAAAATATTTTGTAATTACGACAAAAAAGAATATTTTGCCCAAATAAGGGAGTTGCTTGTGTTTACCTAAAAAATTTTTATAGAAAAAATACTATGGGCCATTGGTTGGGCTTGGAAATGATCTAGTAAACTCAACTCGAACCCAGCTCGAGTCTCAAATTTTAAAATGCGTGTCAAGCTAGGCTTGAGTTGAAGGTTTTCAAGAAAAACCCAATCAAGTCCGGCCCGAGCCGGTCCAACCCACCGGAGGAACAGGTCTTGTGATCACACCTCCTCCTAAAGTGGAGCAAGAAGGTTGGGAACCCGGGCTATATCTATATAAAAAATAATAATAACAACAATTCAATGAATTGGAAGACAACTTACAATTATTTTTTGTTCATTGAAAAAATTTAATAGAAAGTCTGATTGGGAGCTGTGGGAAAAAGATTTCGAAGATACAAAATATTGGAAACATGAGCAAAAATATTTTCACCAATTAACAATTGGCTAAGTTAGATGAGAAAACTTAACCCTTTAATTACTAGCTCAAATTCAAATCGTGAAAACTTGTATGGACCAAACTGATTAGGGAGGGTCGCTCCCTAAATTGGGGCACCATGCAAATCTCACCACTAAACTTTCATGGATGGGAAAACAAAACGAAATACGGGATACTTATGCTATTACACAAAACTATGGTTCATGAAACATAATAGCAATAAATATAATTATTTTTATTCTATATTTTACTGAAATTATACTTCATGAACCAAATAGAAATCACAATACGAAATCAAATAAAAACCCACAACTTGATAGGTCGAAAGTGGGGTTTGATGGGATGGGGAATGAACTTTCTATCCCCATTAAGGTTTCGGAAGAAATTATCTCTCATCCTCAATCCCCATCATTTTTACAATTTTGGGAAATTTTTTTCTCCATTAAACAATTGGGGATTCCAAATTCCTCGTTAAAATATATAAATGTAAAAAAATTCAAAATTTCATAAAATATAATAATTTTGTATCAATATCTTGAAAAAAACAAAATCAATAATAATCCATGACAAATAAATAAAAATTTTAACTCATAATATAAGAAACTTAAAAAAACAAACATTAAACATTAGATCAAGAAATTTATTGTTCAATAATCAAAGTAAACATAGAATAAAATGAAAATTTTAACTTATTAAAAAGAGATTTAGATTTATAAAGTTGAAATATTTATTATTATTATTATTATTATATATACATATATAGCAAATAATTACGTAAATAGTTTGATTTTTTTAATATATTCAGGGATTCTCCATTAAAACTTATCGGAGTCGGGTCGGGAATTTATCGAGTTGAGGAATGTTATTCTCATCAGGATAGTTCCCATCAGGTTCAGGATTTCCGCGCCCCACTTTCAACCCTAAAACATGATAACGAACATTAATAACCTTTGACATTCAGGCCCATATGCCTGACCATTAGGCCAGCCCATTAGCCATTACTTTCATCCAACTGTATAGCCAAATTTCAATATTTAGGACAATATTAACACAAGCATATTTAGACACAATTCGACACTAATTGCCCTCAACCATTAAAAAATATTTCACCTAACGATGGACATAACAACCCAATTATCTATGTTTTTCAACAGGATTCAACGTGAATTTAACTTCTTTTCTTCATCGTTGGTCCCTTTTTTTGTGCTGTGTGTAAAATCCACCATTGGTTTCCCATTGAATTTTTGAATTGGATTTCGTTGTATTTTTCTCCATCTTCATGGACATCGTATTGAGAAGAGGATTTAGCAAGATGGCGGAACAAATAAAGTGAGCATTCTTGTCATTTCAGCGGTATTAGTCACTTGTTTGGTTGGCTGAATAGATCGTTTGCTTGACGGAATGAAATCGAATAGAATAAAAACTAAATGGAATGATGACAATTACGTAAAGTTTTTATGTTAACGCCAACATCGGAAGGATATATATATATATATATATATATATATATATATATATATATATATATATATATATAT
>CATIWQ010126620.1:0-65375 GCA_949673415.1 Euphorbia schlechtendalii | reverse complement strand
ATGAGTTATGCAAAAGGTGAGGAATGGTACGGAGCAAAAACTGCAACCATTCATTGAGTGAAAAAAGAAAAGAAAGCATAGCACGAAAAATGGGTGCAAAGTACAAAGTACTTCAAAAACATATGCTTAAAAGAAAAAAATTAAAGAGTGGTATGGAGCATAAAATGCAACCACTAAAAAAGGGGGAGAGTGGTATGGAGCATAAAATGCAACCACTGTGAGTGTTTTTAGCATCCTAGGTTACCTAAAAATGCCTTGAGAGAAATTAATCAAAGTGTGCTTTTTATGTCCTTTACACTTTATAATATGCTTAAGAGAAGGTAATATTCGAGTATGCATATAATGCTTATATGAAGATGCGATTCGATTGACTCTCCATTAAGAACAAAGGTATGTAACTGAGCTATATAAATTGCACATTACTAATTTGTGGGAAATTTCGAACTTCTTCTTGAAATCTTTTGCAACGTGGAATGTGGTACTCACTGCAATAGTCTTTCGCCAAATAAGGTATGAACTTGTTTACCAAATTTATACACTTCTGTTGAATTTACCTTAAGGACAAGGAAAAAGTTAAGTATGGGGGGTATGATAAGTGTATAATTACACTTATTATCATATTAATTTTATACACTAAACACTATAATTTAAGTCATTTTTATACTTCATATAAAAGATTTCACGTGGTATGTAGTTGTTTTTTATGCAAATGTAGATACGAGGTAAATCTTAGGAGTAAAATGACCTAAAGTGGAATTCTATGAAAAAAGAGTGAAAAAGGTGCAAAAAGATGCGTGGAACTTAAAGATTTGGCTTAGAATCGAAGCTGTCAAAGATTGGTGAAGTTACAAGGAGATTTCTGAAGAAAACTCAATTTCACAACCTATTCACTTCAGAAACAGAAGTCTGCCAATCAAAGGTTCACTGTTGTGAATCACATATCGCGGTTCTAGACACTTAGATATTCAATTATTCACCGCAGAGCAACACATGAAATGACTTTTCTAAATCTAGTGCAAATGAGTTAAGAAAATTATATAAAGCTGGATAACAATATTACTCTTCTTAGTACGGGTCGCTCTCACATAGCCACATTTAGCAAGTTACCATTCCAAAAATGTTAGCTCACTAAAGAGCGTTATAGTCACAGATCCAGTGATTATACACAATCTTGTTAACCCCGAAACTATTCTTAAAGTTAACTCAAAAGTATATAACTTGATTAATATAAAAGACTCAACAGAAAATACGCATTATGACACATAGACATATCATAAACTTCGAAATAGGAAGTATAAGTAGAAAGCAAAGTAAAGTTGTAAGGTATGCAAGTGAAAGCTAAAGTTGATTAAACTGTATACACTCTTTCATTGGAGTCGTTAATTCCCACAATTCATGCGTCTGCTTTGAATTCGATCTTGACTCGTATAGAACCTCTGCTATGATGCTATTCTTTGTGAATATTGAATAACTGAATATTGAAGAACAAAAACTTTTATTAATAAGTGATTTGCAATTACACTTATACAATAATTGCTCGAATATGTAGAGAAATCTAGTGATCGAAATAACATTCGAACCACTTATACATTTTCCCGCTAACTTAGAACAAAGTGAAAATTATAAGATTTTCTCTCTAGAACTATATTCACACCATATAATTCTACACTTTCCTCACACACACCAATTGTCACGAAAATGATGAAATTTGGAGCCCTATTTATAGAGTATGAAGGGTTGCATCCATCCAGACGAAGAGTCATATCCATTGGCGAAAGATTGCATCACTTCTTTGGGATTGGATGAAAGGATTTAACCTTATCCACAATGGATATGCACCTATTCATGATTGGTTGACTTCCAATAGGTGTCTATTTGTTTGACAGTTAATGACTGTTGATCGATTTTATCCGGCGGTTGAAAGAAGATAAGAGTTAACCAAAAATCATCAAGGTTGCGATCATGAATATATGTCATGACAGTGAACACTTGATTGGCATCTTTCTATTGTGAAAGTTAACAAGTCGCGACCGCGATATGTTTGTCATGATTGTGACATACCTTTTTCACATGAATCCTCTTAGCGATTTCTACCGATCTTTGACATCTTCGATCCTTTGCCAAATCCTTTGGTTCACCATTTTCACTCTATTTTCATACAATTCCACTTTTGATCATTTTACTCCCAAGATTTACCTAGTATCTACATTTGTATAAAAAAACAACTACATATCAGTGAAATCTTTTATACGAAGTATAAAAATGACTTAAACTATAATGTTTAATGTGTAAAATTATTATAATAATATGTTTAATTATACACTTATCAATTCACAAGGGGTTAGCATGCCATGATGTGAGACAAATAATGTGCTTGTCAATCCATTCAAAACAAACCAGTTGGTCGTTAGATTAAATAAAAATAGGTGAAAATGAAAATCCAACCCCTAGGGATGGACTTGAGGTCTGTATGATGTCCGTGTGACATCGTAATGTGAATGGTGTATATGAGGCGACCAAATTACTGTGTGGTGATAGGTCAATAATTTGAGATTTCGTACTATGACTAGGTCTCATGGAATGAGGAGGTCAAAATTATTTCAGGTAAGCAATGTGACATACCCTGATGAAATCGAATAAAAT
The DNA here is from genome assembly GCA_949673415.1 of Euphorbia schlechtendalii. NCBI lineage: Eukaryota > Viridiplantae > Streptophyta > Magnoliopsida > Malpighiales > Euphorbiaceae > Euphorbia > Euphorbia schlechtendalii. The sequence goes on along the minus strand of CATIWQ010126620.1, from coordinate 62,732 downwards.
TTAAATAACCACCGTATGTAGATATTGAATGATTTGGTTATTTTGCCCAATTAGGGTGGAGTTTCGGATGCTAGTGTTGTCATCACTTTTGAGGGTATGCGATGATACATGAATCATTGCCCCATGTGGGTGAATGGTTTAGGTATTAAGCGTATACCCTTGGAGATTTGGTAAGGTTGGACTTCTGAAATAAGTTCGCCCCATGTGGGCTTAGATTCAGATGTCAACAGGGACATCATGAGATGTGGAAAAAAAAGGTTTGGGTACGTATTTGCCTCATTTGGACTATGAGTTGGATGTCGAGTGGACATCTCATAGGTAATGTGTGGGATATATTATTGCCCCGTGTGGGATATGAGTTAGATATTGAATAGACATCTCATAGGTAATGTGGTGGAAATGTTCTTGCCCTTGTAGGCTAAGTGTCGGATGTTAAGTGGACATCACACAAATTGGGATGAATGATGCTTCATGATTCTAATTGGTTCATGTTATCCTAGGGTGACACGATCTTGAGTGTCATCTAATCCTAAGGGTATGTGACACCGATTTGGTATGATGATGAGAAAATGCTACGTTAACATTATGAGTGTTTGCGTTCAAGTGTCTGCACTAAAATTTGTGGTTAGCATGACATTTGTATAGTGATAAGTAGTAAACACATAGCACATAGTATGCAACATTCAATCTTCTAACCATACAACTCCAGGCGCATACTGTTTTTGGCTAGTCTCTATCCTAAGTTTGGTTCATCTTAGTAACATGAAGATACTGAGGAGCGCACCTGCAGGGAGATATAATGCATGATCATTTGTTAGGTAACACCCTAGGGAAGATGCCTAAGGCTTATTTACATGAGGATTGTAAGTGGGTTGCTGATGTAGAAGGTTCTTATTGAACTAAAATACACTCCAAGCCTCTCCCTAAATGGGTTCTAACGAGGGAGGTACATGTGATATGGCAACAAGTGCTCCACCCGCTCAAGTACTATCTTTTCTAAGGGAGGTAGATTAGTACAAGAGAAAGTTTTGCGGTAATAGGGTACCTTAGACTTATGGGCTAATCCATCCCCTCTATTGCAATGTGAAATTATGAATGTCATAATTAATGAAATACGGAATAATGTGATCAATAATTTTTTCCACTTATCAAAAAATCAAAAACCTTTGAAAAAAAGTTTAAGAAAAGTCGCTAGCGGAGTCGCCGCTGTGAGCTAACGACAAGGATGCAATGGCCCAAGAGAGCGCTGAGATGAGAGACGTGGTCCGCCAGGGTGTTTAAGTGAAAATGAAATCAACCAGGTTGGGGACTCGGAAAGGTTTGATAGGGAAAGTGGGAAACATTTTTAGGTTGGTCAAACCTGAATCCACCATCTCTTAGTCTAGAGTCGCTACTTGGATTAGCTATTTCTAGAAATTAAAGTCCTGTGAGGCTTAACGTCCGAGGAACGGCCCACTAAGACATGGAGATTTGGGTTCTGAATAAGTTGCTTATTTCTTATTAGATCTCATTATATTACATCTATAGAAAACCGTATTTCTTAATTGTGCATATTCGCACTTATGTCATTTTCGAGTTTATAATGTATGATTTAACGTGCATGCGGAAAGTAGTAAATCCATATATAAAGTAATAAAAACATGTGGAAAGATAAATTAACAAATTGCAAAACCCCGGGGGATGCAACCGCTTGCCTAATCTATTAATTACATTTCTGCAAAAATATTTGCAATACCCGAAGGAAAATAAAACCTAGGCATACATCTAACCTGCATCCACAAAGGTTAGCACATGGTATATAGCACAACATGAATATTTACATGTATGCTCGATTTGATTTTGGTGAGGCCCGTGTGGCCTAATTAAAATATCAATGATTGAAATTTTTTTATTTAGAAATAAAATAATTCATTTTAATTTCAAATATGTTGGTCATTTTTAATTATTGAAAATGATTGCATGGAAAAAAAGTGCGGTCTGTTATCTTGGAATGATTTTAATTCCCTTCGTGGGGTATTCTAACATGAATCTTCAACAATTATAAGAAACAGAAAAAGACGGAACGAAAATATTACATTAATGTTTACAAAATAACAAAAAGCAAAATTATTCCTAGGTCGACATGCGGAATAAAATAAAACATAAAAAAGGCATGAGATAAAGCATCTCTAGGAACTTAGAGGCTTACCCTTTCGGTGCGAATCCACTTCGGCATATCCGTTTGATCCCCGGGAATGTTCCTCGTTCGTCTTTTTTGTTTGATTTATATGGAAAATAAATGTTTATTTATCCTAAAAATAATCAGACTTAGACTCTAAATTTTTTTTAGGTTCGAGAATATCTGAGGATTTTTAAAGAAAAAGAAGGTGGAAGAAAATTATTTTGAAAATCATGAGATTCGGAATCCAAACGTACTTTGGATTCGAATATATTCGGAGCTGGGGAGGAGGGAATGCGGGATGAGCGTGAGCCAACTGCGGGGGTTAGAGTGGAACTCCAAGAAGGGGAATCCCCGTCGGAGGATTTAAAAGAAAATATTTTTTTGGATCATTCTCTCGAGAAAATCAAATTGTTTTTAAAAATTTGGGGTCCCTGAATACTGAAAATTTCCCAATATTTATAGGAAAAAAGTAAGGATTTTTCAAAAAAAAATCCGACGAGGGGGGACCTTCGCCGAAACTCTGGCGAGGCTCGCCGAAATTGTGGCGAGCCTCGCAAGAGTTCTGTCGAGGCTGACCTCGCCAGAAGTCGCCAAACGTCGGGTGAGACCAGTTTCATGGTATTTTTTTAATTTTTAATCTTTTTAAAAAATATTTTTAATTAATTTTTATTAAATTCCAATTTTCTAAGTCCTAAAAAATAAAAACAGAGATGAGTAGCACTCCTAATCGAAGCTCTCCGGATAATCGAAAATTGTGTGATTCAAGGAAAAAAATCTCGAAAAGCCATCATCATCGAACGCCCGAGCTGGTACAAAATCCCGTGCTCATAGGAGTATAAGGAGCAAAGAAGTTGTGGTCAATACCATGCGCTGAACAGAATTCTTCGAAATGAAAGTTCTCAAATTCACATCCATGATCACTTCGGATTCTACTGATTTTAGTTCCTATTTCATTCATTAACTGATTATTTAGTTTGTCAAAAGACTCAAAGGTTTCATCTTTGCTACTCTACAAGACTACCCAAGTGAATCTTGTGAAGTCATCCACAACCACCAAATAGAAACTTTTTTCGCCCATGCTCATAGGTTGAACAAGACTAAATAGATCTAGGAGGAGTAGCTCCAATGGCCTCTTAGTTACTATATTTTTTATAGACTTAAATGACTTTTTAACATGCTTACCAACCTGACAAGCTGAGCACAATCTATCTTTCTCAAAGCTGATACTAGGTAAACCCACAACTTATTGCTTTTTATTAGAAAACATATTCATATTTATATGACCCAACCTTCTATGCCAAAGCCACAAATTATCCTCCTTAGATATGAGACAAAAATTAGTGGAGCCTGGGGATAAATCAATCATATACACAATATTAATTCTTGGAGGAAAGAGTATAGTTTAGTTAGTCTTACATTAAATAACTGAGCAACCTGTTGAGTCTAATGTAACCTTCCTACCTATGTCACAAAGCTGGGCTATAATTAGCAAGTTGAACTTTAGTCCTTTGACAAGAGACACCTCTTCAATTAAAGGGGAAACATCAACAGTGCCACATACCACAATCTTCCCTTTTTGGTTATCTCTGAAGTTGACACTCCCAGTTCTTTTAGGCTCTAATGTGATGAACTGGCTTTCATCTCTTATCATAAGCCTAGAGCATATGCTATCCAAATACCACATTCCAGTGTCATTAGTGGATCTTAGGCTCACCTACAAAATAGTTACGTTTTCTTAGGTATCCATGCTTTGAAGCTGGGTCCTCCTTTGTTAGCAGTGCTTAAATTAGACCAATCATAATCATCATAATAACTATTTCTATTCCTACATATAATTGTGGCATGTCTAGCTTTTCCATTAAAGCAACACACCGCTATTGCTCTAGGCTGCCTCGCTTTCTTCTTTGTAGAGGAATTCTTCCTCTTAGAATTGTGAGTTTTGTTACTCAAAGATGGACTGTTGGCTGGAGGAAGAACTCATTTCTACTTTAAAGCTGCTATCTTAGTAATAAGCTCATCTAATCGCTTAGTGAGCTTTTTGTTATGACATTCATGATATTTAACTTTTTCTTGAAGAAAGCATATATCAAGAGATAAGGAAGCAATTGTGTCTTCTTCATCTTCACTTCTCCTCACTAGCTCTTTGATGTTTTTGCCAGACTTATTAGTTTATTGGTCCGAGATAGATAAAATAATCGAGCAGAGGGGGGGTCAATGCATTTACTTGGTTCTTTTTAAAGTTTATAAAATATTTCCAAGTTAAGTTTTTAGATGCGTGCTGAGTAACTTATGTCATGAGCTGGACTAAAAGCTATAAACTACTTAGCTTCGCTGAACTAGTTTATCTTCAATCTAGGCTGAGTACTCTACTTATCTTGGATTTGTTTTTCAATAAAATATTTTAAAATAGAGAGAATGATGAATGAGAAAAGACACCATAAAGACAACAACAAAGGATTATAACTTCAACACCTAAGATTTTATCCTAGTTCAGCCCCGAGCCTACCTCCAGTCCCTAGATTCCTTTCTAAGCTTTAATCCACTAGTGTTTCTTTCATTCCTTAGGCAGAGAAGCCTTTATAGTGGGTGGAATCAATTACAAAAAGCACCTGCTTTTTAACTACCACTCAACTTACAGTTTAGGTATCCTTCCTAAACTATCACTTGGATTTAATTTGAAAGATTGCGAACTAAGGATTTCAACTTATAAAATACATTGAATCCTTTTACAATGTTAAATATAATTCCCTATATTAAAAATAGATGGAGCGATTTGTGTTTTCTTTAGAGTGCTTGATTTGAAATTTCTGAATGCTGGGATTATTTTGATAGTATTTCAGCTCTTAAGAAATTCAAGGTGACTCACCAAGTTTGAACGTCTACTTCATTGTTCAATTTATACTTGAAGGTCTTGGAAGTACCCACTGGAAACTTTTCATCCTGACATGATCTTCAATTTCTTTTCTCTTCACAACTTTCGAATTTGTTTGTTTGAAACAAATTCCAGGGTTTTTAAAGATAAAAAATTCGAACATTGAAGCGCAAGATAAATTCATTAATCTTTGATGCGTCAAAATCTCATTTTCTTCAAGAAATTCCATTCTAATAGAGAAGCACCCAAGATGCAACACGAAGGCTTGAGATTTATTTGATTGTTGATGTTGTAGAGTTTCACGGAGACATTGAAAACGAAGCATGTCAAAAGATGCCTTTTGCCTTGGACTCTAGCGAGGAATCTCTAACATTCTATACTAACACCTTTTGGTTGTGAGGACCACTTAAATATCATTTTTCATTTCAGCGCCTTATATTTGAAAACGTATAAAAGGAATATGCTATCTCTCACAGATAGCGTTAAACATACTTGTGTCATAACAATTTCCAAGTGTCAAATAACTTAGCTTTTAACAACTAAAAGCTACTTAGTAATACTATGTAATACTCAGCATCACTCAACTTTTATTACACTAATCCATAATTAAAGACCCCGTAAACTGAGTTCTCTTTCCTTAAACAAACTCAAGTAAACATATTTAATTAAGAATCTAATTAGTACTACATTAATTTCACAATCCTAGAAAGTTTGTTATTTCCAAAATGTTTTAAGTACTATTAACTTGGGTTCAACAATCTCCCCCATTTTGGAATAGATAACAAACAAGGTAGTAGAAGAGATTAATTAAATAAATAGTTTATATATATAGAGATACCTGATAGATGATGTAAGACTCCCCCATGCTAAGTGAATTCCTTAGATAGTGTGGACTCCCCCATATTGAGTGGATTCTCTTTAGTCAGCATAACCATCCATACTTAGAGGAATTTATTTAACTTTGGGACTTTATCTTACTTAGCTTCTCCTTGAGGTTGGTCTTAGTTAATTCGTACAATAGTTTGTAAGCAGAAATAACATAACATTTATAGCAAATTGAAAATTAAGAAGCTCTTAACTTGATAGAATAAACTCGTAATTTTTCATTTATAAAATGACTTAGTTAGTACACAAAAAGTTTCCTGTACTAAGTGATTACAGAGTAGCACTATTACAAGTCTATTTCTATTCTAACGCTATCTATGGGTATGAGTATATTTAGAAGAAGATGGTCTGCCGCTTTTGGGATAGTTTTGATAGTGCTTTTGCTGTTGATGTTGCTGCTGCTGCTTATGAGGATGCTGAGGTTTTTACAAAAGTGAAGATCTATATTGTTGAGCTAGCCTCTGAGCATCTACCACTACTTTTTCCCTCTTTATTATCTGTGCCTTAACCATTTGTTCAAGTCACACATTAAAGGAGTCGAGAGCAGATTGAAAGTCCTCTTGCTTTCCAATAATGGCTGGAGAGATTTCTTACTCTAGTTGCTTCTTACCTTCCACCGAAAGAATGTCTTGATCATTAATCTCTCGTAGAAGCAAGTGATGATACCTGGTGAGATGAGTAATTTTGTCGAAGCCTTAGCATCAAACTATTGAAAGCGCTATAAGAGACCTCTGAAATCCGATGCAGAAAGAGCAATATCTTTAGCTTTGCTTCCATGTCAATGATCTGTGGGCAAAAGTTGTTCATAGACTTAGAGCTGTGAACTTGATATCCCTTACATCATACAACTAAGTCATCACCAATTGATCCACATTTGTTTGTATAACATGAAGACGATCCTTAAGGGCATTGAGTTTTGTATGCACTGAAAGACCATCTTCAGGGTCTAGAGACTCAGTAGGCTCAGGAAACAACTTGCCCATTGCTTCCAGTAAGGACTTCTACGCTTTCTTCACTAAGTCATCAATGTTTTCATAAATGAGCTTGCAGGCTAAGTCAAGCTTTTCTCCAAGCACATCAAGGTTAACCACAAGCTTGCCATTTTCTTATTATAATCTTCAACGATTTTTATGACTCGATCAACTTTCGTGTCTTCTCCATCAAATTGCACATGCTGGGCCTGAGATTCTTATTTACATCAATTTACTTAGATAACTCACTAATCTTATTATCAGTGCTTATCTTGATTTTGACATGCTCCTCGCCAAACTTGTGAAATTACATAGTTTGAGTTGCCAAGGTGGCATTCAAACTACTCAACTATTTTGCAGCAGCGTTTATGCTACCCTTCATGTTTCTTGCCACTGCATTAGCAATGATAAAAGAATTTGGAATAGAATATATGTATGCATCGAGCTGAGCTGTAGAATTACTTAGAGCGGTTAGGATTAGAGGCATCTTGTCTACGAGGACCTTCACACTTTCCTTTGTAAGATGCTTTTGAATGGTAAACAAGCTCACTTGAATATTTTCAAACTCTTCAAAATAAATTGATTCTAAGGGTATGCTGGAGCATTCATCGAACTCAGGAAGCTTCGCCTTTGATTTGGTGGACAAATCCATCAATTCTTATGATAGTAGCACTTGACTTATTACACCATTCAACTTAGCGTCAGTTTGGAGAGTTGGGAATTTTTACCTGGCCAACTCTCGTATATGAGCTAAGATGGCTAAATAAGCCAAGTCCTCTTGGATTGGCTTTCTGCTGGAGGGAGTTGCTTCATTGGCTATAAAACTTACCTTAGCAGCTTCCTCACTTACTTTTCCTTGCTGAGTGGAGTTCTCAGCTTTAGGAACTTCTCTTATCAGAGGGATTAGAAGGGTAGAGGTTGGTTTTGAAAAAAGGGTAGGTGTAGATGTATTTTGTATAGTTTGAGTAGAAGAGGAGGTTGGTTTAGATTTTACGAGAGAAGGAATGAGTGAAGTTTCAATATTTGGAAGTGGTGAAGATGGATGGTCTTTTCTTGGGAAAGAATAGTAGAGGAAGGAATATAAATTGTGAAATTTACAAGAGAAAATATTTTGGAAGGAGAATTTACAATTGGAGGAGGAATTTGAGAATTTACAGAAGAAGATAAGTTAGGATTCAAAGAAGAGGTTTGTGAAGGATTTACAAAAGAAATGGGGGAAGGATTTTGAAGTACTTGTGGGTTAGCTATTTGACCCAAGGATGGGTCAGCCTTAGGTAACTCAGTATGAGAGGGAAGATTCTAAGTTTGCTAGGTGTGAATTGGGTTAGGGATGTTTTCCCCAAGAAGAGCATATTCTTCCTAGTGGATGACCTCAGTGTCATCTACATCCTCTTCACTACTCATAACTTGGACATTTCTCTTTGAGCGCGTCGTGACAGTTCTCTTCTCTTGAGTGCCTCTAACCATATAGATAACTTTCTCCACCTCAGCAGCAGCTCCAAGACTGATGGTTTCAGGATCCTCTTTACTTTTCTTAGAGTTTCCCTGGCCAGCATCATCTTTATCCTCTTCAAATTTGTGCTTTCTTTCATGCAGTCTCACTCCTTGCTCTCTAGCATCCTCTTCTTCTTTTACATTTTGCTTCGCCTTAGCTTCCTTCTAAGCGTGAGTTTTAAGTTTTAGATTGTTTCACCCTTTAGCTTGGGTTTGGGAAGGCGTATTTCCTGCCCTTACTTTTTCTAGGCTTGCTCTCATCCTTTGAGCCCTAGCTTTGGCTTTTGGAGAGGTGGGAGAAGAAGCTGTTGAGATTTACTCCAACTGAGTAGATAAGGGAATATCATTTGCAATTCTCTCACTTGAGCCTTCATATTCCACTACAAATACATCTTCATCCTCCTTGGACACATTTGTAGGGATCACGGTTGCTTCCACTCTTGCTTTCTTCATTTTAACATCTTGAACCTTAGTGTAACGGGTGTGGACTTACTTGTTCTTCAGCTTGCTGAAGTGGTAAAAGTCAAGGGTCTTATTTAACAGAACTACCGTTTCTCCTAGTCCATCATTAAAGGATCCGATATCCATCCTCGTGGCCTTCATGAGGGTAGTAATCTATAGTGATAAATGGTTGTACCCTTGTCAGGTGATGAAGAATCAACACTGACTAATTCAGTTAAATACCCTCTACCATATGGCAGAATATGCACCTCTCAAAGTATGTGTAACTGATGTGTGACCCTACCTTGGGCAAATCATCTTCATTAGAAATTCGTGGCATGCCCTAGTCCCCCCAACTCATCCCATATGATGTGATCTCTCTAGATCTATAATCTACTGGGGGTTCCCAATCCTCAAGGACATCCACTACCTCTTCATCCTCGATTTTTCTCAACTTGGTCCCTTCAACATCTTGTTATGAAGGTCGCTGATCAACTTGGCACAAATTAAATAGGAATTGATCCCCACCATCAAAACGTTATTAAATCCATGGATGGAGTAGAGATTAGCATAAAAGCTCTTGATAAACTCCTTGATGGTAAGGCCCATCCATCAACAGAAATTGATTGAGATTTTGTTACTTGATAACTCTATGCCTGAACTTATTCTTTGGAATTTCATCATAATCGACTTCAAACACAAGACCAAAGTCTTGGTTTTTTGGCTAATCAATCTTTGTGAAGACAGTTCCATGAGGGAAGGTGACTTTCTCTGATGTGACATCTATGTGCACATACATAGTTTTCTTTGAGGTGCCTTGAAGGATGAGGGTTTTTTTGGTGTTCGCCATTGCAGGCTGAGAAAGAGAGTTTGAGAGATGAAAGAAATAGGGTTCTTAGCAAAAATGGGCTTGAAAATTCGAAATTGCAAGTAACTTTCTCTCTCTTAGAAACTGCCTCTTATATAGGCTCTTCAACTTGCAAGATGATACATGGTGCTCCCTCAAATCATGATCAACTTTAAACAATGAGATTAACAATAAAATGGTGAGTTTTAAAATTAGACGGTTCCAATTCAAAGCATCCTTTAGATAAAGTGGCTTTTGAGTTTTTAACTGCAAAACTGAATCTCACATCGTTACTTAAAAAACTTAATGTGGTTAAATACACATTATCTCATTCGGTTGAGTTGAGAATTGATCTTCAACACTCAACCAATTTTCTTGAATTTCTTCACATGGGGTTCACAATTCCAATTAGCTATTAGAGAATATTGAACTACTCCTTTGCTAATGGTTTGGTGAATATGTCAACTTGCTGCTCGACATGCTTCATCTTGCCATGTTGAACTGGATTCTTGGATAAGTTAGTTATGCTCTTATTATCACACATAACTTTGAGGCATTTTAACTTTATACTATAATCCTTCAGTTGCTGCTTAATCCATAGTATTTGTGCTACGCAACTTCCTACTACCATATACTCAGCTTCAGCGGTACTCATCGCAACAGAATTTTACTTCTTGCTATACCAAGAGACAAGGCACTCTCCAAGGAAATGACATCCTCTTGTGGTGCTTTTCCCGTCGAGCTTATCTCCACCATAGTTAGCATCTGTGAATCCTCTAGGAATGAAATCTGAGTCGTTGGGATACCACAAACCTACATCAAAGGAACCTTGCAACTACCGAAGAATTCGCTTAATAGTTGCTAAGTGAGATTCTCTGGGGTCAGCTTGATAACATGCACAATAGCACACAAAATATGAATGTCAGGCCTACTAGCTAGTAAGTATATAAGTGAACCAATAATACCTCTATAGAACATGTTGTCTACAGTCTTACTAGCTTCATCCTTACTCAAGATAGTATTAATGGCCACAAGAGTGGACATTGGCTTTGAATGATCCATATCAAAATTCTTCATGACTTCTTTGGCTTATTTGGCATGATTGATAAGATTCCATCTTCACTTTGCTTGATTTGCAATCCTAGGAAAAGGTTGAGCTCTCCCATCATCGATATTTAAGATTCACTCTTCATTTGATTGCTGAACTCCTTACAAAACTTCTCATCAGTTGCTCCAAATATGATATCATCCACATAGATTTGGACAACACATCTTCCTTTTTAGGATGAATAAATAGAGTCATATCTACTTTTCTTCTTTCATAGCCTTTATTGATTAGGATATTGGTTTGCCTCTCATACCAAGCTCTAGGAGCTTGCTTCCATTCGCAGAGAGCTTTCTTTAGTTTAAAGACATGCTCAGGATTCTTTGGATCTTCAAAGCTAAGAGGCTGGTGCACATACACTTCCTCTTGCATAAAGCCATTCAGGAATGCACTTTTGACATCCATTTGAAATAGCTAAAAGCACATAGAATTCTGATTGCTTCAAGCCGAGCTACAGGAGCATAGGTCTCATCATAATCTATGCCTTCTTCATGATTGTAGCCTTGAGCAACAAACTTGGCCTTGTTTCTGACAAAAACACCATCTTTATCAAGCTTGTTCTTGAAAACCCTTGATTTTCCTTTGAGCTTTGGAACTAGATCCCAAACATCATTGTGCTAGAATTGATCTAATTTCTCCTGCATCGCGATCATCCAATAATCATCTCCTTATGCATCTTTGAACTTTTTGGGTTCAATCAATGAGATGAAAGGTGGATGGCTTATCATTCAACTAAGTTGACCTCATGTCATGACTAGATTATGAACATCATCTACAATGCTTTTGAGTGGGTGAGTGCGAAGAGTTCTATTCTCTCTTAGAAGACTCAGATCTACAATGGGATCTCTATGTTGGGTTGTTGAGCCTGAGGTTGATTTTCTACTTTATTGAAGTTGATTGAGAGATCTTTGTCAGCTTTAACTTCCTCAGCTTTTGGCTCTTGTGTTGGGTTGGGAAGCAATGAGAGTGGTATGCTGAGTTGATTTTCTTGCTGGTTTACTCCTACGTCTTCATCAGATGGTTGTCTATCTGCATTGTTAGTTTCATCGAAATCTTCATGCATGGACTCCTCTAATAAACTAATCCTCTTGACATATATTCTACATGCCCTGCTATTAGTTGACTAACCCAGAAAGATACCTTCATCAGCCTTTGGATTAAACTTTCCTAGTTGCTCCTTGGTGTTTAAAATGAAGCACCTACATCAAAATGATCTGAGATGACCAATCTTAGGCTTGAGCCCTCGTTAAAGATTGTTTGCCACTTTTCTACTGATAAGTTTAATAACTTATTCACAAGACTTGGCTATACTCATTCCGTAAGGCTTATCCTTAATAATAATGCCAAAAACTTGTTCATGTGAAATGCAGGTGTTGTCAATACCTCTTATCAAATAGAAAAATGATGATAACTGCAAGTATACAGTTGCGATATAGTTTTAAAAGATATCGAACCCACAGGGAAGGAACCAAGTCTAAAGATCAACAAGGGAAAAACAAAGTAAAGAAAGTAAAAATAGATTTGAGATTTTTGGATAGGAAGATTAGAATGAAAAGTTGAGTAAATATAGATGTGGAAGATTAGAGAGTCTAAATATAAAGATTTTCACTACAAATAAGTATAGCAGAGAAAACATGCAAGTTCAACAAAGATGTTACGATTCACTAAACTAATCTAGCAAACTTGGTTCAAAATACTCAGGTGTTCAATGATTCACCGCAGAGCAACACATGAAATAACTTTTCTAAACCTAGCGCAAATGAATTAAGACAATTATATAAACCTGGACAACATCAATACTATGCTTACGGGTCGCTCTCACATAGCCACATTTAGCAAGTTACCATTCCAAAAATGTTGGCTTACTAAACAACATTATATCACAGATCCAGTGATTATACACAATATTGTTAACCCCAAAACTACTCTTAAAATTAACTCCAACGCATATAACTTGATTAATATAAATGACTTAGCACGAATTATGGAGTATGACACATAGACATATCATAAACTTCAAAATAGAAAGTATAAGTAGAAAGCAAAGCAAAGTTGTAAGGTATGCAAGTGAAAGCTAAAGTTGATCAAACCGTATCCACTCTTTAATGGGAGTCATCAATTCCCGCAATTCCTGCATCTTCTTTGAATTCGATCTCGGCCCATACAGAACCTCCTCTAGGATGCTATTCTTTGCGAATATCGAATAAATGAATACTGAAGAATGAAAACTTTTATTGATAAGTGATTTGCGAGTACACTTATACAACAATTGCTCAAGAATATAGAGAAATCTAGTGATCGAAACAAGGATTCGAGTCACTTAAACATTTTCTCGCTAACACTTAAGAATGTAGCGAACTCTCTATTTATGCACACTATATTTACACTCTAATGTTTTCCCTTTGTCTCTCTGCACCATGTGCCATGAAATTTATGAGGTTTGGAGTCCTATTTATGGAGTTCAAAGGGTTGCGTCTATCCAAACAAAGGGTTGTGTCCATTGGTGAAAGATTTCATCTCTTCATTGTGATTGGTTGAGAAGCTTTGATATAATCCATAATGGATAAGCACCTTTTCATGATTGGTTGACTATTGATAGGTGTCTGTTCATTGTAGTTGATGGTAGTTGATGGCAGTTGACCATGCTTATCTGGTGGTTGTTAGTTAAAAAGATAATACCAGAAAACCGTCCATGTCATGACCGCAATATACATGTCGCGATCGTGAATCTTTGACTGGCAATCTTTTGATTCTGAAGTAAACAAGTAGCGACCACGAATGATTATCGCTACCGTGAATTGAGTTTTACTCAAAATTCTTCTTGTAACTTCACTGATCTTCGACAGCTTCGATCCTAAGCCAAATCTTTAAGTTCCACGCATCTTTTTGCACATTTTCACTCTTTTTTCATAGAATTCCACTTTAGCTCATTTTACTCCCAAGATTTACCTAGTATCTGCATTTGCATAAAAAACAACTACATACCATGAGAAATCTTTTATATGAAGTATAAAAATGACTAAAACTTCAGTGTTTATTGTATAAAATTTATATGATAATAAGTGTAATTATACACTTATCAGAAAACACTTCTCAAAAGCACTCACACTAAGTTCTATTGAGTTAAAAAGTAAGTGAAAATTCTTGAAGAACATATAAACCTCAAGATTTGCTTAATTTATCTCAAAACCTCAAACTTGATTAAAGAGTAAACTAAACCCCAAGCTTGCTTAAGTGTTGAACAAATGAACCTAAATAATCCAAGTTCATTCCCTTTCTATGAACTTAAACTAACTAACATGAAATCCTAATGGCTTTAGTGCTTAAAGTTTTAAAATTTGCTTAAGAACACTCAAGAACACTAAGAATATTCAAGTATCTCTCTCTATTTTAAACTCTATTTCTTGATTTTGCTTTGCATGAAAATGAGCTCTCTTTTTACTAATGCAAATGTTATCTTTTGTATTTGAGATCCCTTATCCAAATCCCAAGCAAAGATTCAACTTTAGTACAGCTTTTTCTTTTGCCCACTCCCCCGTTTTGCTTTTTGGTCCAATCCCTCAAAAGGGGATCTCATCAGTCCTAATTAAGGTCTTTGGGATGGTTTTACATTAGTTAAAGTCAAGCATGTGACTAAGGTATGGTTTGTTTGGCTAAAAAGTGTAAAAGTGAAAAAGTGCAAATTTGATTCTACTGTAATGTCGATGTCATTAACGACATCAGCATTGTAAGTAACTACATTACCCACACTACGCCATAGATGTCCTGTTGCAACAGAAATTTCTAGTGTTGCAAGAAAGTGTTGCAATTTTCATGACAAAATGATCTATTGCATCACAATTGGAAAAATGTTCCAAAGGTGATGCAATAGATACATATGCATGCCAAATACACTTTTAATTGCAACCCTTGTAATGTTTATCTAACCTATAATCAGAATCAATTTTCTTTAAGTAGATCTAAAATCCTTAGACCAATTATGCACAATCACATCCAATTGGTTCTTAAGTTTATCAGGATTGGATAAAAATAGAGACTCAATCTTAAAACTTGTATATGACTTAAAACCTTTTCTTAAGTAGGACTTAAAAGACCAAGCTGTATTGATCAAATATATTCATGTGATCATTTTTATCCTTTTATTATTATGTTTATTATTTGTGCATTCTAATAGGAAGATGTTGAAGAAAAAACGGTGGATGGAAAATATAACTTAAAGACCAAGCACAGTATGTGTTCTAATCTCATTTATTTTGCCAGCCTTTTTTCATCTTATATTACTTGGGAACTAACCCAGAATACCATCTTAGTACTTCATAAAAAACTAAATGAGTTGTTTATTTGTGCATTTTTCGAGGAGCGATATACTGAAGATGATTAGTGAAAATAAAAATGTTTCTTCTACCGATATAGATTAGGATATTTAGATTACGAGTTTTTGTTGTATACCACGTATTTTTTTACTATAATCTTTTTCTAGATTGAATTGTATAAAGAATTATTTAAATTATATAAATATAAATACTTTTGATTTATACATTCAATATATATTATCAATATTAATAATATTGATTTTCATGACGGACAATTATGAAAAGCATGTTGCAATAATGAAAAATGTGTTGCAAATGAAAAATAAAGTGTAATGCAAAAGTGTTGCAAACTTAAATAAAATATGATGCAAATTATAAATAAAGTGTTAAAAAATAGTGTTGTCGTTGCATTAAAAAAGTTTCACTAACATACTAACGACCGTTAACTGCAACGGCGGGAAACTTATTAGCAACACTAATAATCTAGTTGCAATAGGGTAGAAAAGTGATGCAATAGCCACCTGTTGCAACACATTTTTGGTGGGTTGCTACAAATACGAAATGTGTTGCAATAGGCAGTTATTGCAAGGAGAGCAGAACCATCACTTTTTTTTACAATAAGTAATGCAACAGAAGCTGTTGCATCATTTTTAGCACTTTAAGCAACATTTTTCCAGTGTTGCAACAGGCCATCTATGGCGTAGTGCCAATATCGGTAACAATATGGGATTCTTGGGCTTGATGTTAGGCCCAAGTTTGGCTGAAATAATTTACAGGGTTTCAAATCAAAACGTAGAGCTACTTCTGAATGAATTTACGACCTTGTAAAAATGAAAGACTAACATGGAAAATAAAAATTACAGCAAGTGGGAGCAAAAGCCCATGCTCATACCTGCCTTTCCACAAAATCCAAATGTCGATTTTTGTTTCAAGAATGTTCACTTTCTTCTGTTTGGTAGCTTTCTTACCAAAAGTTTGTGAATGGTTACTCCTCATATTAATGTTGGTTAGAGGAGGAACCCATACCTTTTTTAAGGCTGCTAACTAACGAGATAACTCATATAATTTATTAGAGAGTACATTGTCATGACCTTCATGAAAGTCAACCTTTATTAAGATGTAGTGGATGTCAAGAGACATGGAAGAACTAGTATCTTCCAAATCTTCACATATCTTCTCTATCTCATTGATTTTTTACCTGAATTTTTAGTCAGCTTAATTACATCATAGAGTACCTTAGCAATTTCATCAAAAGACAAAGGTGGTTGAGTGTTTAGCTTAGTGTCATTTTCCTTTTTGTCACTCTCAACACTTTGGTCAACAATGGAATTTAGGTTTGAAGTAGATTATTGAACCCAAGTTAATATTATTTCACATTACTTAAAACATTTTGGAAATAACAAATTATCTAGGATAGTGAAATTAATTGAGTTCTAAGTAGACTCTTAATTAAATAATTTTACTTGAGTTTGTTTAAGGAAAACAGCTCAGATTACTAAGTGTTTAATTAAGTAATTGCTTAGAGTAAGAAATGTTGAGTGAAGCTGAGTATTACATAGTTTATACGATATAGACTTAGCGAAGCTGAGTAGCTTTTAGTTAATAAAAGCTGAGTTCTTTTGTCACTTAGAGAATAAAATAACACTTGTGCTTTTAACTCTGTTTGTGACAGATAAAATATTCCTTTGATGCTTTTAAGGAGAAAAAGCACTTAAATTAAAGAAGACATTCAAAGTGGTTGATAGGTAGAAAATATGTCATTAAAACCTAGAACTAATTGGGTTAAAATTAAGTGTAATTGAGCAGATTTTATGAAGGTTTTAATGTATTTCAAGTTTTTTATTGGAGAAGGAGACCTCTTGGTCAGAGCTGGAAAAAGGAAATAAAAGCTGGAAGGAAAGGAGAATGCTAGGAGGGAAGGCCGTTGCTGACGTCACTAAAGAGAGAGGAGGCATAGGTTGTGAAGGAATTAGATCTTTTGATTTTGAAGTAACTTAGTTTGTTCTAGTTGCCCCCTTATTATCAAGTGGCATTATTTTATTAATTGTAAGGAAAATATTTAGATATTTTGGGCCAAATATTTAGTTGTCATTTGTTGGCTTTTAGGACCTTTTGGGGCTATGTGCCTCTTTGGCGGGAAAGCAGGGGTTATACCCATTAGAACATTTACTCCCTCCATTATCTAATTATCTATCTAATGGTTTTTTTTACTTTTCTCTCTAAGTTTTTACCATTAATACGTTTCCCTTTAAGCTTTCTTCATTAATGGTTTTCGTTGAGAATTTAAGGGAGATGGGTGAGTAGTCTACCATCAAGTGAAGTCTGCCCTATAAAAGGCAGTCTATGAAGATCTTCCCTTGATGTAAAGTATCTTTTCCTTTGCTTGGCTTGAATATTTGTGTGAATGAATGCTTTATTGCTCAAATGAAACTTCATCACTTCCATGCTTAGTGTTGAATAGTAAGAATCGAAAGGTGATCTGATTAACACAAAAGACCTACACACACATACACTTCATGAGATTGAAAGATAAATGTTTGTATGCCTTGGTTTTCACTTTGATGAATTCTTAACAAAACTTAATGCTGCTTTGTTATTCATGTGAAGGATCGAAAGGTGAAATATGTATAGCTTAGTAAGAAACTAAACTAGCTTAGTAGGCTGTTTAGGTAATTTAGGTTAAGAGTCCTTGGAGTTGGATTACTGAGTAATGTCTTGTACCGAAGCTAGGGAAGATTGTCTTAGATTGCTATTTGGGTAGACTGAACTTGAATCCTTTAAACTTTTACTTCAATCACTTTTTAATTTTGTTTTTTTATCATTACTGCAAGTTTTTAACATTCAACAAAATTTTCCCTTTCAAGAAGTCAAAATTACCTCACCATTAGCCCGTTTATCATGATAAGTGCAAACTGACATAAAGACCTCCCTGTGGGATATGATACTCTTGCTTGCCACTCTTACGATTTGACATAGTATACTTGCTAGTGTGTTACTGAAAAAATGCAACAAGTTTTTCCATTACCGGGGAGCAATTTGTGCTAAAGTTTGTTATCTTTGATTATAAATTAGTGCTTTTAATCTTTTTTGTTTATAGTTTGTAGAAACAAGTTTTTACAAGACTTCCTTGTGCATGCGAAGAGTTAGAAGAGAACTACCTATTCCAATCAATCCTAAAATTGAAAGGGATTGTAGAAGGTTAAGTGGTGCTGTAAGAAGAGCTCGTACAAAGGAGAGAATGGAGGAACAAAGAAGAGAGCGTGAATGCCAAGAGCAAGAAAGGCTTGAGGCAGAAGGAGTTGAAAGAGCAAGATTCAAGTTTAAAATTTTTATAATGGACTTTCCAATGTCAGCAAAAGCAAGATTTAATCTGTGGCAAATGGAGACCTCGAAGACTACCCTCCCAAGGAGATCTTTGAGATGATTGAAATGATAGTCAACATAGTTTCCAAGTGGCATTCTGCCCATGAGTAAATACCTAGAGTGGCTACATCAGAGGCTGTCACGAATCTCTCTGGAAAGTTTGACAAGATCTTGACCTTGTTAACTAAGAAGAATGTCTCTACCATTACAAGCCCTTAACCAAGTTGTTGTGAAATCTGTGGAGGCAATCACAAAATTGAAGATTGTGACATGGTGCTCACCCAAGAGCAATGTGACTACATGTAAGGGAATCAAAGAGGTGGAACCCCTTTTCCAATACATACAATCCTGGGTGGAGAAACCATCCTAATTTTCCTTGCAAACCTCCACAATAACAAAATCCATCTTAATTTAACCTCCACAAACCACCTTTTCAACAGATTAGTCATTTCCAATAACCTCAGCAAAGTCATCAACAATTTCAACACCACAACAACCATGCAAAAAGCTCTTCCCAATAATCCAAAAGGTTAGAATTGGATGAGATGAGGGAGATGATGACTCAATATATGAAGCAAAATAGGCTCATATGAAGAGTTTAGAGATCCAAATCTACCAACTAACACAAGCAATTACACCAAAAGGGAAGGGAGTCCTTCCCAGCAATATGGAGAGCAACCCCAAGGAGGAATGCAAAGCCATATCTCTGGTAAGGTTATAAATTCTTTTTTTTTTTAAACTAAGGTTATAAATTATTATAACACTATGACTGTTGATGTTGGTGGAAATACAGGGAATGTTGGAGAAGAGTTAGATTTGACAAAGCAGGTTAAGACCTCGTAGTTGCAGGAGAAGGAGACGACCTCGATTGAGGTAGATGTACAAGAGTCATCAGAAGAAAAAGATAAGACCTTGGAACCAAGACCCAAGTAAGTATCCAAATACTAGCCAGGAACCCTTTTCCACAAAGATCAAAGCAACATGACATGGCCAAACACTTTGACAATCTCTTAGAGGTCTTCAAGAAACTGCATATCAACATACCTTTTGCAAAAACCCTTGCTCAATTGCTGATGTATGTTAAATTCCTGAAGGAGCTCTTATCGAACAAGACAAAGTTAGAGAATGTGGCTATGGTTTAACTCAATAGAGATTTCTCTTCAATTCTGCAAAGTACAAGGCCTCTGACTACCAAACTTAAGGATCCAGGGAGTTTTTCTATCCCTTGTTTTATTGGAAACCTTGATATTGAAAATGCATTGTGTGATTTAGGATCTAGTATTAATCTAATGACATATTATCTCTACAAGAAATTAGGGTTAGGAGACCCCCAACCAACTAGGGTTTCAATTTAACTTACTGATTGAACCATTAGATACCTTAGGGGAATGGTAGAGGATGTCCTAGTAAAGGTAGACAAGTATATTCTTCCAGTAGACTTTATTGTTATGGACATGGATGAAGACATGCATTTTCCTATAATTTTAGGAAGACCTTTCTTGGCTATTGGAAGGGCTTTGATAGATGTAACAAATGGCAAGTTAATCTTGAAAATTCTTGATGAGGAAGTTGTGTTTAAAATAAATGAAGCTTTAAAGTTACCACCTTCCTATGATGACCAATGTTATTTCATAGATACCATTGATGCCTTTGTAAATCCATATTTTTTGCAAGAGCTAAATTTTCAAGACCTTGATGATGAAGATGAAATCTTGGAGAAGTAAGTGGAAGTAGAGATAGGTTGCCAACCTACTGTTAGAGAAAGGGTTAACATTGAACCCCTTGAAGACCTTCCTTAGTCCCAAAATTCTAATATTAAAGACCTTCAACAATCCCTCAATCTAAAACCTTTACCTGGTTACCTTGAACATGCCTTCCTAAACCCACCATAAGAGATTCCTGTGACAATTTCTTCAAAGCTCTCACCCAAAAAAAACAAAACATGACCTTCTTGACATTCTAAAAGCCAACAAAGAAGCCCTTGCTTGGAAAATTTCTAACATTAAAGGAATCAGCCCTTCCATTCGTGTACATAAAATTTTGATGGAAGAGGATCACAAGCCCTTTGTCCAACCCCAAAGAAGGCTGAATCCCAACATGAAGGAAGTTTTCAAGAAAGAGGTAATCAAATTGCTTGATACTGTAATTATCTACCCCATATCTGATAGTATTTGGACAAGCCTAGTTCAAGTTGTGCCTAAGAAAGGAGGTATGACTATTGTTCAAAGCGAGAAGGGAGACCTAGTGCCAACCTAAACTATCATAGGTTGGAGGGTTTGTATTGATTACAAAAAGCTAAATGATGTAACAAAAAAGGATCATTTTCCTTTGCCCTTCATTGACCAAATGTTAGAAAGACTTGTTGGTTACAAGTTCTACTATTTTCTGAATGGGTATTCTGGTTATAATCAAATAGCCATTCATCCTAATGACCAAGAGAAGACCACATTCACCTGCCCCTATGGAACCTTTACATATAGAAGAATGCTCTTTGGGTTGTGCAATGCCCCTACCACATTTCAAAGGTGTACGATGGCTATTTTCCATGATATGGTGGAAAGAACTATGGAGATCTTCATGACTTTTCTATTTATAGGAAGACCTTCGAAAACTATCTTCAAAATTTGGAAGAGGTCTTGATCAGATGTATTGAGACTAACTTGGTTCTCAATTGGGAAAAGTGCCATTTCATGGTGACTGAAGGGATCGTGCTTGGATACAAAATTTTAGAGAATGGCTTGGAAGTAGATAAGGCCAAGATAGATATTATCCAAAACCTAGCTCCACCAACATTAATGAAAGAAGTGAGAGGTTTTCAAGGCCATGCTAGTTTCTACAGAATATTTATAAAGGACTTCTCAAAAATTGCTCAACCTTTGACAGCCTTGCTTCACAAGAATGTTGAATTCAAATTTGGAGAAGACCGCATGAAGGCCTTCATGGAAATTAAAAGTAGTCTAGTGAACTCTCGTATTCCAATTGCCCTTGATTGGACAAAGCCTTTTGAGCTTATGTGTGATGCTAGTGATGCTTGTATTGGAGTAGTCTTGGGATAAAGGGAAGATAAGCACTTTAAGCCAATCTACTATGCCAGTAAGACATTGAATGAAGCACAACAAAACTACACCACCACTGAAAAGGAGTTGCTGGTAGAAGTCTATGCCCTTGATAAG
The DNA here is from genome assembly GCA_949673415.1 of Euphorbia schlechtendalii. Taxonomy (NCBI): domain Eukaryota; kingdom Viridiplantae; phylum Streptophyta; class Magnoliopsida; order Malpighiales; family Euphorbiaceae; genus Euphorbia; species Euphorbia schlechtendalii. The sequence goes on along the minus strand of CATIWQ010126620.1, from coordinate 41,107 downwards.
TTTAGATCCTACCTAGTCCTCTCCAAACCATCTTCACAGATCATGAAGCCTTGAAGTACTTGTTTGAAAAGAAGGATGCAAAGCCTAGGCTAATTCGATGGCTTCTCCTCTTATAAGAGTTTGATCTTGAAATTAAAGATAAAAAGGGATGTGAATATGTTGCTGCTGACCACCTTTCTAGAATACCTGGAGAAGACCTTAATTCTTAGAAAAATCATTGAAACCTTCCCTAATGAAAGGATTTATGCTATAAATTCTGCCCCTTGGTATCTTGATTTAGAACCCAAGTTAATAATACCTCATAGTACTTTAATGTTTTGGAAATAGCAAACTAACTAGGATAGTGAAATTAATTAAGTACTAAGTATACTCTTAATTAATGAAGCTGACTAGAGTTTGTTTAAGGGAAAACAACTTAGTTTTGCTGAGTAATTAATTAAGTTACGACTTAGTGTAAGAAAAGCTGAGTCTGTGCTGATTACTATATAGTTTAAAAATATATCAACTCCGCTATGCTGAGTTAGCTTAGAATTCCTGGAGAAGACCTTAATTCTTAGAAAAATCATAGAAACCTTCCCTAATGAAAGGATTTATGTGATAAATTCTACCCCTTGGTATCTTGATGTAGAACGAAAGTTAATAGTACCTCATAGTACTTTAATGTTTTGGAAATAAAAAATTGATTAGGATAGTGAAATTAATTGAGTACTAAGTATACTCTTAATTAATGAAGCTGACTAGAGTTTGTTTAAGGGAAAATAACTCAGTTTTGCTGAGTAATTAATTAAGTTACAACTTAGTGTAGGAAAAGCTGAGTCTGTGATGAGTACTATATAGTTTAGAAGTATATCAACTCTACAATGATGAGTTAGCTTTTATTTATTAAAATCTATTTCCTTTGACACTGAGAAATTAAAAGACACACATGCTACTAACACATTCTATGAGAGATGAAATATTCTTTAATTGTTCTTCAGGTTAAATAGTGCTGAAATTAAGGAAGATTTCCAACGGTCCTCACAAGACAAAAGGTGTCAGTACAAAATGTCGGGATTCCCTCACTAAATCGAAGATAAAAGAAATCATTTGACATGCGGTGTTATTCAATGTCTCCGTGCGACTCTGCTAACCTTAGTAATTCAATCAATATGAAGATTCCAAGTTGCATTCTCGCGCACCTCTCTCTAAAGAATTGCTTGAAGATAAAATGAGATTTTGTCAATGTTTAAATTTCCATCTCTAAACATCCCGAAATCTATCTTCAACGAGAAGATTCGAAAGATATGAAGAGAAGAGAAATTGAAGATCAGCGATCTTGAAAAGTTTGCAATGGCTACTTTGCAAAGCTTCAAGTATATAGAAGACTGAAGCAAATGTTCAAACTTGGTGAATCACCTCAAATTTCTTTTAGAGCTAAAACTCTGCGAAATTACTCCTAGCTTCAAGAAATTCTTAACTCAAGCAATCAGCAAACACCAATTCCAAATCTATTTGTAATAGAGAGAATCACTTAGATTTAACATTGTAAGGATTCAAGGTTTCATTAAGTTGAATTCAGTTCGCAATCTTTTTATTCTTATCTGCGTGTCAGTTTGGGAAGGGTACCGAAACTAAGTTGAGAGGTAGTTAAAAAGGAGGGTACTTTCTCTAAAAGTGTGTCTACCCGCTATAAAGACTGCTCCACCTAAGTAAGGAATGAACACTAGTGGATTAAAGCTCGGAAAAGGTATTCAGGGACTGGAGGTAGGTATGGGACCAAACCAGTATAAAATTCAAGTGTTGAAGTTTTAAAATTGCACTTTTAGCTTGAGAAACCAATCCTAAGCTGAGTCGAGTACTCAGCAACAGATTGAAGATAAACTATGCCAGCAAAGCTGAGCAGTTTATACAATTTTTATATCGCAACTCAGCATGCATACTCAGCACGCATATAAAAACTTAACTTAGTGAAATAATATTTCATAAAAAATCTTAAAAAGTAACCAAGATTTGCATTCACCCCCCTCTGCTATTGTTCACAAGCCATCTAAGGACCAACAAGTGGTATCAGAGCATTTGCTCAACTTTTAGATTAATCGCCTTTAAGTCAAGATCCATAAATGGTTTATAACAACTACGGTTCCGATTCTGGTCAGGCAGTTCTCCTTAAAGAGGGAATGTTTGTTGCGAGACCACCCTTGTTAGATGGTAATCATTATACTTTCTAGAAAAATCACCTAAAAAATTTCACCCAGTCTCAAAGTATGCAGGCTTAGCTTGCTATCAAGCTTGGCCCTAGAGTTCCCATAGTTGTGAGTAATGGAGTGCATGTTCCTGTAGATCTAGAGGACTACTATGACGCTGATTTGAGGCTTCTCAAAGAGAATGTCGTAGTGATTAATTACTTACACTATGCGCTAGATCTTACTAAGTTCAATAGGGTCTCAGGATGTAAGACAACATAGGAAATTTAAAAGAAACTGGAGATTACCTATGAGGGGACTGACAAGGTCAAGGAGTCAAAGATTAATCTCATGCTGAGGGAGTATGAGATGTTCTCCATTGGCACCACTGAGGGTATTTAAAGCATAAATACCAGGTTCATTAACATCGTTAATGAACTGAAGAGATTGGGGAAGGAGTTCACTGAAGAGGAGCTCGTAAAGAGGATTCTATGCACTCTTACTTTCGAGTGGGAATCCAAGAAAAGCTCCATCGAGGAAGGTCATGACATGAAGACCTATAGCTATGATGAGCCGATAGGCACCTTACTGACTCATGAGATGTCTCTGAGGAAATATTTTGATGATTCCAAGAGGAGTTGGGGCAAGGAGAGAGAGCGCAAAGCCATTATTCTGAAAGCTAATTCATTTGAGGAGTCCACTAGCTGCGACTCTGATGAGTAAATGGCCCTTCTGACCAGGCATTTTAAATGCTTAATTAAGAAGGACGGGAAATTCAATAAGAAGAATTTTCCTGCTAAAACCAAGTTAACTCAGCACCGGCGTGGAGCTGAGGAAGGACCCAAGAAGGAGTATAACAAAGATATCAAATACTTTGGCTGTGGAGAGTAAGGCCATATCAAGTCTAGCTATCCTAAGGTGAAGAAGGATAGATTCAAGAAGAAGTTCTCCAAGAAGAATGAGGAACTTGCTGCCACCTGGAGCGATTCAGAAGAATCCTCATCGCTTGATGAGTAAGCAATTAATTTAGCCAACCTCTTCCTGATGGCCATTGAAGATAGAAGGGGCAAAGGCTCAGCATCTACCTTCGGTAGAGATCAATCCGCTGCTAACTTTGAAGCTGAGTGTAATAAGGGAAAGGCTCCTCAAGCTGAGGTACATCCTGAAATTCCCTTATCTATGGAAGAGTTCTCCCAGGCTCTCTTTGATGTTATGCAACTGACTAACAAGTCGATGAAGAACATCAAGGAGCTAGCGAGGAGAAGTGATGATTTGGAAGACACTAGTGCTTCCTTATCGCTTGATATCCACTTTCTTCAAAAAAATATGAGTATCAAGAATGTTCAATCAGCAAGCTCACTAAGCAATTAGATGAGTTGACTGCTGAAATAATGAATTTGAAGAAGAAAGGGGCTCCTCCTCCAGCCAACAGTCAACCTCTAAATAACCAAACTTGTAATTTTAAGAAGAAGAACTCCTCTAAAAAGAAGAAAGCGAGCCAGTCCAAACCAAAAACTATTTGTGGTATTTGTTGGAAAGCTGGACATGCCACAGTTCTCTGTAGGCATAAACATGGTTATTACGATGAGTACGACTGGTCTAATTTAAGCACTGCTAACAAGGGAGGACTTAGCTCAAAAGCATGGGTACCTAAGAAAATGTAACTATTTTATAGGTGAGCCTTAGATCCGCTGATGAATCTTGAATTTGTTATCTGGATAGAGGATGCTCAAGGCATATGATGGGAGATGAAAGCCAGTTCATCTCATTGGAGTGCAAAAGAAATGGAGGTGTCAGTTTTGGTGATAACCAGAAAGGCAAGATTGTAGGCTATGGCACTGTCGGTGTCTCTCCTTCAATCGAAGAGGTTTATCTTGTCAAGGGTCTGAAGTTCAACTTGCTTAGTATAGCCTAGGTTTGCGACAAAGTCAGAAAGGTTATATTCAACTTAGCAGTATGCTCAGTAATTGACTGTAAGACTAATTCTACTATTCTCTTTGCTCCTCGAATCAATAATGTTTATTTTATTGATTTATCCCCTGGCTCCACTAATGTGTGTCTTGCATCTAAGGAGGATAATTTGTGGCTTTGGCACAGAAGGTTGGGTTATATAAATATGAACATTATGTCCAAACTATCCAAAAAGCAATTAGTTGTGGGCTTACCCAGCATCAGCTTTGAAAAGGATAAACTATGCTTAGCCTGCCAACTAGGTAAGCAGGTTAAGAAATCTTTTAAGTCAATTAATCATGTAGTAACTAAGCGCCCGTTGGTTCTCCTCCACCTAGATCTTTTCATCCTAGTTCAGCTAATGAGCATGGGTGGTACGAGATTTTCATTAGTGGTTGTGGATGGCTTCATGAGATTCACTTGGGTAGTCTTGTTGAGTAGCAAAGATGAAACATATGAATCTTTTGTCAAGCTTAGTAGCCGGATAATGAACAAAATAGGATATAAAATCAGTAGAATCTGAAGTTATCATGGTTGTGAATTCGAGAATTTCCATTTCAAAGAATTCTATTCAACGCATGGTATTTACCACAACTTCTCTTCTCCTTATACGCCTTAACAAAATGGGGTTATAGAATGGAAGAATAGAACCATATTTGAAATGGCTCAATCCATGCTGAGTGATAATAATCTACCAAAGTAATTTTGGGGAGAAGATGTTAACATAGCCTGTTATATCTTGAATCAGGTTTTAATTTGCCCAATTCTTAAGAAGAAACCCTATGAACTTTGGAGAGGGTGCAAGCCTAAGATTGGTCATCTCAAACCATTTGGCTGTAGGTGCTTTATTCTTAACACCAAGGAGTAATTAGGTAAGTTTGATCCTAAGTCTGATGAAGGTATCTTTCTAGGATACTCAACTAACACTAGGGCATATAGAATATATGTTAAAAGAACCGACCTTTTAGAGGAATCTATGCATGTGGATTTCGATGAAAACTAACAATGTAGATAAACATCCATCTGATGAAGATGAAGGAGTACCCCAGCAAGCAGATCCACTTAGTATGCCACTCTTTGTGCTACCCAACCCAGCATAAGAACTTGAAGCTGAGGAAGCCAAAGATGATGAGGATCTTTCTATCAACTTCAACGATGGCAAAGATCAACCTCCATCTCAGCATCCCATTGTCGATCCTCTAGCAGTTAATCCAAGTCTTCCAAGAGAGATTATAGTTCATCGTAACCATTCGCTAGATAGCATAGTTGATGATGTTCATAATCCAGTGATGATGAGAGGTTAGCTCAGCATGATGATGAGTCATCCAACCTTCATTTCATTTATTGAACCCAGGAAGTTTGAAGATGCAGAAGGAGATGATTATTGGATGATTGCAATGCAAGAGGAGTTGGATCAGTTCAAGCACAATGATGTTTGGGATCTAGTTCTGAAGTCGAAAGGAAAATCAATTATTCGAACAAAATGGGTTTTTAAGAACAAGCTAGATGAAGATGGCTCTGTAATCAGGAATAAAGCTAAGCTTGTTGCGCAAGGCTACAATCATCAAGAAGGAATCGATTATGATGAGACTTATGATCCTGTAGCCCGGATAGAAGCAATCCGAATCTTGTGTGCTTTTACATCTCATATGAACTTCAAATTATTTCAAATTGATGTTAAGAGTGCATTCCTAAATGGATTCATTAAAGAAGAAGTCTATGTTTGCCAGCCTCCAGGCTTTGAAGATCTGAAGAATCCTAAGCATGTCTTCGAACTGAAGAAAGCTCTCTATCGATTAAAGCAAGCTCCTAGAGCTTGGTATGAGAGGCTAACCAATTTCTTGATCAACAAAGGCTACAAAAGAGGAAAAGCAGATACAACTCTTTTTATCAGGTGAAGAAAGGAAGGTGTGCTGCTAGTCCAAATATATGTTAATGATATCATATTTGGAGCAACTGATGAGAAGCTATGCAAGTAATTTAGCAAGCAGATGAAGAGCGAGTTCAAAATGTTTATGATGGGAGAGCTCAATTTCTTTCTTGGTCTTCAAATCAACTAGATTGAAGATGGAATTTTCATCAGTCAGGCTAAATATGCAAGAGAAGTCCTAAAGAAATTTGATATAGAGCATTCGAAGCTAATGTCCACTCCCATGGCCATTGATACTATCCTGAGTAAAGATGAAGCTGGAAAACCTGTGGATAGTAAGATCTATAGAGGAATCATTGGCTCTCTACTTTATTTCACAGTTAGTAGGCCATACATACAGTATGATATGTGTTACTATGCTCTTTATCAAGCTGATCCTAGAGAATCTCACTTAGCTACTGTTAAGAGAATTCTCAAGTACTTGTAAGGCTCAATTGAAGCAGGTCTATAGTATCCCAACAGCTTAGATTTCACTTATAGGGGATTCATAGATGTTGATTGTGGAAGAGACAAGCTCGATAGGAAAAGTACGAAAAGAGGATGTCATTTCCTTGGAGAGTGTCTTGTCTCATGGTACAGTAGAAAGCAAACTTCTGTTGTGCTGAGTACAGCTGAAGCTGATGGTAACATGAAGTTATGTAGCACAACAACTATGGATTGAGCAACAACTGGAAGATTATGGTATAAAGTTATGTTATCTTGAAGTAATGTGTGATAACAAGAGCACAATTGACTTATCTAAAAATCCAGTTTAGCATGGCAGGATGAAGCATGTCAACATTAGACATTACTTCATTAGGGATCATGTGCTACGAGGAGATGTCAAGTTGGAGTATTTTCCTTCTAAGGAATAGCGTGCTGACATTTTCACCAAGCCATTGCCAAAGGAGCAATTCTGTGTTCTGAGGTAGTTAATTGGTATGGCTAATCCACATTGAATAAGAAGAAGGAAGCTTAAATTCGCAACATTTTGGCTAAGTGTTGGAGATTAAGCTTTGAGAAGACATGTGGATAACACCATCAGTATTTTAATGTAATGACATGAGGAACAGTTTCCCTGTTAATTTTAAAACTTCTACGTTTTCAAAAAGATGTGCATTTCAATAGGAATCGTTTCTATCAAAACTCACTATTTTAATGAGGCAGTTAATATTACACAAATCTCAGCATTCATTCTCATCTTGAGCTGTGGTAGTGCCACGTGCCCCTGAGAGATCCTGAGGTCTATTAAAGCTAAATAGTAGAAGAGAGAAGGTTACTTGCTTTCTGAATTTTGAAATCCAAAGCAGTCAAACCCTAATTCCTCTTCTCTTTCAATCCTCTTCCAAACCTCTCAAATGGCGATTACTAGAACTGCTTTCAGACTCAAGAGCACTACATCTATGAAGATCATTGTAAATGTTGAAGGGAAGACTGAGAAGCTTACCCTGCAAGAGGGAACCTTTTTCACAAAGGTGGAATGGGTAGATAATCTTGATTTTGGTCCAGTCTATGAGGTGGACTATGAAGGTCTACTGTTAAACAAGACCATGCATAGGATTATCAAGCAGTAACACCTCAGTTCATTTATGAAGATGGAGGGTCCTGCAATCACAGGACTCATCAGAGCTTTCTACTCAAACCTCTACACCATCCAGTGGTTGATGATGTTTTGATGTTGGATTTTGGAGGCAAATCCACCCTCATATGAGCCAGATCGATTGGGAGCATCCTAAATATGCCCAACAAGAGCACTCAACTTAGAAGAACCGGCAATGAAGACATCATAATCATCTTTGAAGATTGGGAGCTCCCCGCGAACTACGTTTCAAGGGAGATAGCAACGAGCGGTATGAGCTGGACCGCAAGGATGTTCCACGATCTAGTGGTGAAGCTGCTGCTACCAAAAACGAGCTCAATGACTAGCTACACTTATTTTGAGAGGTGTGTAGTCTACCATATGGTAGAGGGTAAAAAGATGAGTTGGCCAGTGGTGATCCTTCACCATTTAACCAAGCTGACTACCGTCTACCACTATAAAAACCTCATTATTGAACTGATGAGGGTAGCGAAAGTGGGCTTAGCTCAGTTTTTGGGGGAGTCCGGTGAAACATTTTTACCAGTAAAGAAGTGATTTGAGATGGCGCACTTCAGCAAATTGGTTCACAATCAGGTGCATACTAGATATAATAAAGCATAGCAAAAGTGCAAGCTTAAGTGTGTATAGAAAGTAGTTCTTGTGGAAATCCTTAAGGAGGATGAAGATGGATTTATGGTGGATTTCAATGACAGCGATGACTCTGATAAGGCTCCCATATCTAGGATCTTTGAGAAAGTCACCACCGCCTCCTCTCCCAAGCAGAAGGCTGCTTCCTCCAAGGCTAAGGGAAAAGCCCTACAAAATCCAAAATCAATGAGGCCCCTACTATGCCTCAATGACAAAGAAGGCAGATAAAGGCTAAAACCCGCACCCAAAGAGAAGTAAAGGCCAAACTCCAACCTAAGCAGCAAGCGGAGGAACAAGAAGATGTCGCTGCGGCCGATGAGTCCCTACACCAAAGAAAGCGCCAAATGGTGTTTCTGAGGATTCAGAGGAGTAGGGCGAGGCTAAAAAGTCATAAGAAGAGGACACTCTAACTACTAATGCTGCAGTTGAGGTTCAAGAAGCATTTACCAAAGTTAAAGGCACCTAATGTAAGCGATCTACCACCAACAGGCCCCTGCAATGCAATGTGCAGGTGGTGAGCAACAAGGAGGATGTTGGAGAAACCCTCTCCCTAATTCCTGAGGAGTTTAATCCCTAAGAACACAACATCCCCACAACCTCTTTCATTCATGTTGAGGAATCCTCAACTCAGCATGAGCAACCTCAAGCTGACCCATCCTTGGGTTAAATAGCTAACCCAGAGTTTCCTAAAATTCCTACCCCTCTTCTTTTGTAAATCATAAAATCCCACCTTCTCTTGTAAATCCTTCAAATCCCTCAGTTTCTACTCTTGTAGATTCTGAGAAACCAACTATAAATTCTCCTCCTCTTTCAAACACTGCAAATTCTCCTATCCAAATTCCTTCTTCACGTGTTAATACCCAAAACTCACCTATTCATATTTCTTCACCCACAAAGAGCTATGACTCCTTTCTTAGAGTCATTCACTAGTAAATAACCCTTCTACCCATTCTTCTTGTGTAAATTCTTAACCTCAAACCATTCCTTGTACATCTATTGTAACTTCTATTCCACTCAATGAAAACATCCCCTAAACTTCTTCAAATGTAAAATTTTTTTAACCACCCTCTTTTTCAAAACCATCCTCAACCCCCTTAACCCCTATAGTTAGGGAAGTTCATAATGCTAAGAACTATGCACAGTAGGGAAAAGTGAGTGGTCAAACTACTAAGGTAACTTTTACAGCCCATGAAGTAACTAAACTTAGCAAAAAGAGCCAATCCGCGAGGATTTGGCTGATGCATCTTTCTTGGCAGAAATCAGAGAGTTAGCTAGTAAGAAATTGCCTACACTCGAGATAACTGCTGAGTTAGATGGAGAAGTAAGCAAAGTGCTACTCACTCATAAATTGACAGACTTGTCCTCTAGGCCTAAGGAAAAATTGCATAAGTTCGAACAGTATATAAGCGTGCCCAGTGAATCTCTATACTTTGAAGAGTTTGAGAGGATCCAGGATGGTTTATTGGCCATTCAAAGTCACTTAGCAAAAGAGAGTGCCAAAAGTTTAGTGGATAAGATGGCCCTAATTTTCATAGGGTTGATGGACTCTACAACCTAGCTTGGGGCAGCAATCACGTCTATCCCCACATCTAGTGCAATGGCTAATGTTGTTGTAGGAAAGATAAGGGGTAGTTTGGATGCTGCTACTGAGAAGCTGAGTCTCTTGGGTACCAAAATGGATAATCAAGTGACATAGATCCATAAACTAGGTGAGGAGTAGGGAAAAAAAAAGACTGACCAATCACAAGATGGAGAATGTCTTCAAAGAGGTGGAAACTACAAAGGATGTTGGCCACAACATCGTGAAGCTGGTTGAGACCCAGCCAAAGTTATTGCTACTTCATGACAACAAATAAGATGAAATGATGAAGGTGCTGAAGGAAATCTCAACAAAGATGGATAAGGTCCCTGTCATCAACCTTGACTCTCTACACAACTAAATGGACACCATCCATCGAGAGGTCAATGAGCACGTAACCGAGAAAATCTCCTCCTCGTTGAAGTTTCTTATTTCTTCTATGGGGAATATTTTTCCAGACATGCCTACTCTAGTATGCTTGCTACAGAGTCTTTGTGCCCGAAGACCAGGATCACTATTCACACAAAGCTGAATGTCATCAAGCTCAAGGTGGAAGATCTACAAAAGAACATTGGTACTCTGTTGAAGACGAGTGAATTGGATGTAAAGGACATAGATTACATTATAAAGTGTATCTCATTTATTGGTTCCAAGGTCCTTGATATTGAAGTGTAACTGAAGATAGCATTGACAGCAACGGACTTCCGAGGCCTTCTTTAATGATTTCAACAGTTTGCGTGTCAAGGATTTGACCACATTGCGCATCTCTCCAAATGTCACCATCTTTTTCTTGGTGAACTTAATGATCAAGAATTCCTCTCCACCAAGGCCAAAGAATAATTGGAGAAAGAGATATCATCGCAAATCATAGGCCAATAAGAGAACTTCAGAGATGCCCTTAATGCCTTCAATTCCTACCTTGAACAAATTGTGCAAGGTTAGATAGCAAAGGGGGAGAAGGTAGCTGAAGATGCTCTCTGAATGGTGAATCTCAACAAGGGAACTCTTCCAAGAAAACTGTTTCATCACAAGCCTCCTTAATAGAAACATCTCAAATCGAACCAAGACAAGACTGCTGGCTCTTCCTCTTCTGTACATAAAAAATAGTATAGGCCAATTTCTTTGCATTTTTTCAAGAACTTGTAAAAGGACTTATTTATGTAATCTTAGTACAGACATAAATAATGTAGTGACTAAGTCTATTTTTTAATTAATAAAAATTACAAGTTCCCATCTCAAGTTAAGATCTCCTTAACTTTAATTTTATACTGTATGAATGTTTTTGCCGTGTGTTGAAAATCTTATGCAGGAACTCATACAAGAGACCAACCATGAAGTAAAAGTTGAAGTAAGACAAAGTCCTAAAGTGAAGAGAAATCCTCTAAGTATGGGGGAGCTGAGCTACATGAAGAAGACTCACTCAGTACAGGGGAGTTCAAGTTGACTAAGGAAAGTCACTCAGCATAAGGGAGTCTTACATCGCTTTCAAGATATTCTTGATATCTCTAAACTACTTATTCAATTAACTTCTTCTACTACCTAGTTTGCTATCTGTCTAAAATAGGGGAGATTTTAGAACCCAAGTTAATAGTACCTCATAGTACTTTAATGTTTTGGAAATAGCAAACTGACTAGGATAGTGATATTAATTGAGTACAAAGTATACTCTTAATTAATGAAGTTGACTAGGGTTTGTTTAAGGGAAAATAACTCAGTTTTGCTGAGTAATTAATTAAGTTATGGCTTAGTGTAGGAAAAGCTGAGTATGTGCTGAGTATTACGTAGTTTAGAAGTGTATCAACTCAGCTATGCTGAGTAGCTTTTATTTATTTAAAGTTGTTTCCTTTGACATTGAGAAATTAAAAGACACACATGTTACTAACACATTCTATGAGAGAAGGAATATTCTTTAATTGTTCTTCAGGTTAAATAGTGTTGAAATTAAGGAAGATTTCTAGTGGTCCTCATAAGATAAAAGGTGTCAGTACGGAATGTCAGGATTCCCTCACTAAAGTCCAAGATAAAAGTAATTATCTGACATGAGCTATTATTCAGTGTCTCCGTACGACTCTGCAAACGTCAGTAATTCAATCTATTAGAAGGTTCCATGTTGGATTCTTGCGCGCCTCTCTCAACCAAATTGCTTGAAGATAAAACAAGATTTTATCAATGGAATTTTATCATGCCTCAACATTCAAATTTCTATCTCTAAATATCCTAGAATCTGTCAGCAACGGGAAGATTCGAAAGATATGAAGAGAAGAAAAATTAAAGATCAACGACCTCGAAAAGTTTGCAACGACTACTTCTCAAAGCTTCAAGTATAAATAGAAGACTGAAGCAGATGATTAAACTTGGTGAATCACCTCGAATTTCTTTCATAGCTGAAACTCTGGGAAATTACTACCAGCTTCAAGAAATTCCAAACTCAAGCAATCAACAAACACTAATTCCAAATTTGTTTGTAATAGAGAGAATTACTTAGATTTAACATTGTAAGGATTCAACGTTTCTATAAGTTGAATTCAGTTCACAATCTTTTTATTCAAATTTGAGTGTAAGTTTGGTAAGGGTACCCAAACTGAGTTGAGTGGTAGTTATAAAGAAGGGTACTTTCTATAAAAGTGTGTCTAGCCACTGTAAAGGCTACTCCGCCTAAGTAAGGAACGAACACTGGTAGATTAAAGCTCGAAAAAGGTATCCGGGGATTGGAGGTAGGCTTCAGGCTGAACTAGGATAAAATTTAGGTGTTGAAGTTCTAAACTTGTGATTTTAGCTTTTACCATGTCTTGCTCATACATCATCTTATCTCTATTTTGTGTTTTTCTTGAAAAACCAATCCTAAGTTGAGTAGAGTACTCAGCAACAGATTGAAGATAAACTATGCCAGCAAAGCTGAGCAGTTTATACAGTTTTTATATCACAACTGAGCACACATATAAAAACTTAACTTGGTAAATCAAAATTTCATAAATCTTAAAAAGTAACTAATATTCGCATTCACCCCCCTCTATTATTATTTACAAGTCGTCTAAGGACCAACACTTGACATTGCTAACTATCTTGCATGTAATATAACCCAAAAGTGCTTGATATATGCCCAAAAGAAGAAATTCTTTGCTAATGTCAAATACTATTTCTGGGAGGAAACCTTCTTATTCAAGTTGTATGCAGATTAGATTATAAGAAGATGTGTAGTAGATGAGGAAACCAACAAGATATTACAAATGTACCATTTAGCTGAGGCAAGAGGTCACTTTGGAGCCATAAGGACTGCAACTAAGGTCTTGGAGTGTGGTTTCTATTTTCCTACCATTTTCAAAGATGCTCACCAATTTGTATCACATTGCAATGAATTTCAAAGAGTAGGGAACCTTTTTTCCAAGAACTCTATGCCTTTAAATAATGTTGTTGTTTGTGAAATCTTTGATGTATGGGGCATAGACTTCATGGGACCTTTTCCTAATTCTTTTGGAAAGAGGTACATATGTTGGTCTTTAGACGGCTTAATTATACAGCAGAGGGGGGTGATTGTTGTTCTTGGTTACTTTTTGGATTTTATAAAATATTTACCAAGTTAAAGTTTTTAGATGCATGTGCTGAGTGCTTCATGCTGAGTTGGGTCTAAAAACTTATAAATTGCTCAACTTTGCTGCTCAATTTATCTTTAATCTCTTGCTAAGTACTCTACTTAGCACAAATTGGTTTTTCAAACGAAATGATGAAATAAGAGAGATAAATAGATGAATGAGAAACGCAATAAAGGACCAAGTAAAGTTAGAACTTCAACACCTAAGATTTATCTTGGTTCGGCCCCTAGCCTACCTCCAATCCTTAGATTCCTTTCCGAGCTTTAATCCACTAGTGATTTGTTCCTTCCTTAGGTGAAGAAGCCTTTACATCAGGTAGATTCTTTTGCAGAAAGTACCCTTTTTTCTAATTACCTCTCAAACCATAGTTAGGGTACCCTTCCCATCATCACTCACTTTTCTTATAAAAAGAGTTTCGAACACATAATTTAACTTATAGATTGTTGAATCCTTTACAATGTTAAAACTAAAATGATTTTCTCTCTATTACAAATAGATAATGAATTCTATTGTTTGCTGATTGTTTGAGTTGAAATTTCTTGAAGCTGGGAGTAAATGAAAAGAGTTTCAGCTCTTGAAGAAATTCGAGGTGATTCACCAGGTTTGAACATCTAGTCTAGTCTTCTATTATTAGTTAAAGCTCTTGGAATTAGCCATTGCAAACTTTTCATCCTGATAATTTCTCTTCTGTTCAAATCTTTCGAATTTTCCCATTGCAGAAAAATTCTAGAATGTTTAGAGATAGAGATTTGAAATGTTGAAGCGCGATATAAATCCATTGTCAAAAACTCATTTGTCTTCATGAAACCCATTTTGATAGAGAGGCATGCAAGATGAAATGTAGCATTCTATCATAAGTTGACTTTTTGACATTTGCAGAGGCACGCAGAGACACTAACAAAAGGCGCATGTTAGAGGATTCCTTTTGTCTTGTACTTTAGTGAGGAATCTCCAACATTCTATATGGATGCCTTTTGAATGTGAGGATCATAGGAATATCTTCTTTAATTTTAGTGCTTTTTCTCCTAAAAAACATCAAACGAATATTCCATTTCTCACAGAAAGCCGTTAGTAGCAAAAGTGTCAAATAGTTCTCTAAGTGTCAAGGAGTATAACCTTTTCAACGTAAAAGGCTAACTCAACACAATTGAGTGAATATCTTTTAAACTACATAATGTTCAGCTTAACTCAGCTTTTCTTACTCTAAGCCATAATTTAATTAATTACTTAGTAAACTGAGTTGTTTTCCCTTAAACAAACTCAAGTAAACTTCTTAATTAAGAGTAGACTTAATACTCAATTAATTTAATTATCCTAGACAGTTTGTTATTTCCAAAATTTTTAAGTACTATTAACTTGGGTTCAATAATCTCCCTCATTTTGGACACATAACAAACCAGGTAGTAGAGGAGATTAATTGAATGAATAGTTTAAAGATATCGAGATACTTGACACGAGATGCAAGACTCCCCCATGCTGAGTGACTTTCTTTAGTCAGCTTGAGCTTCCCCATACTGAGTGAGTCTTCTACAAGCAGCTCAGCTCTCCCATACTTGGAGGATTTTTTCTTCATTTTGAGACTATATCTTGCTTCAGCTTCTCTCTTAAGTTGGTCTAGGTAGCAGTTCCTACAACACATTATTACGTAGAAACATACAAGCATTTAACCACACATACTTAGTTAAGAATATCTTAACTTGACTCGACGAAGAAACTTGTAATTTTATTGATTATTAAAAGATATACTTAGTCTATTCACAAATAGTTTTCTAAACTAAGATTACATCTACAACTATCTACAATGTTGAGAACTTGATCTACCTTTTGGATGACTAGATGAAGAATGGTGCTGCTGTTGATGATGCGATTAATGTCGAGCTTGAGATTCCTGAGGTTAACACGAAGGACGGCTTAATAATGAGTGTCTATACTGAGCTGCTATCCTTGTTTTATCTTCCACTACCTTCTCCCCCTTTGTTACCTAGCCCTTCACAATTTGTTCAAGGTACAAGTTAAAGGAGTAAATGGTAGTTTGGAAATCCTCTTACTTCCCAATAATGGCTGGTGAGATTTCTAATTCAAGCTGCTCCTTGCCTTTCTAAGAAAGATAGTCTTGATCATTCAGCTCTTTTAGAAGGAGTTGATGACATCACATGAGATGGGCTATTTGATCAAAACCCCAGCAGGTAAATTGTTGAAAACATTGTAGCAAACCATAGAAGTCTGATGTAAAAATTGCAATCTTCAGTTATGCCTCCATATCAATAATTCTAGGAAAGATGGAGTCCATTGTTCTAGCTGTATACTCAACGTCTCGTGAATTATATATCCATATTGTCACCATTTGGTTATAGAGTTTTACATGTCATTGACTTTATCTTTCATCAGGTTGAGCTTTTTATGCACGGAGAGACCAGTATTTGGGTCAAGAGACTCAATTGGCTCTGGAAATAGCTTGCCCATTGCTTTGATTAGAGTCTTCTACTCTTTAGAGATTCTTTCATTAGTGTTATTATTCACAATCCTACAGGCAGACTCCATCTTCTTAGCAAGCACATTAAGGTCTAGTAAAGGTTTCTCAACTTTCTTACTAGAGTCTTCCACCACCTTTAACACACGATCTAATTTCTTGTCTTTGTTCACCAGTAGCCTGGACATGGACTCCAACACCTTATCCATGTTGTGAATAATGTCCTTAGTGGTTTCCACCTCCTTATGGATAGCTTCCATTTTATGGTCGGTGCTGCGCTTGATATTGGCTTGTTCCTCGCAAAACTGATGAAACTATGTAGCTTGAGCCACCAATGTGGTGTTGAAGCTACTCAGCTGCTCAGCAGTGGCGTCAATGCTACCTTTCATCTTTCCTACCACCATATTATCAGGGATAATAGACGTAGGGATAGAGGAGACAGCTGCACTAAGCTGCAAAAACAGATAGCCTAGAAAGGATCAAAGCCATCTTATCCACTAAGCTTTTGGCGCTCTCCTTCGCTAGATGGTTACGAATTGAAAACAAGCTTCCTTGAGTCTTCTCAAACTCTTCAATGTAGAGGGATTCTGAGGGAATACTTGAGTGTTCCTGGAACTCTAGAATTTTAGCCTTAGCCTTAGCAGACAAGTCTATCAATTCCTGAGATAGTTGTACGCGACTACCTGCTTCATCCAACTCAACATCAATTTTTAGGTAAGGGATTTGCTTCCTTGCAAGTTCCCTAATCTGAGCTAAGATGGATTTATTATCCAAGTCCTCTTGGACTGGCTTTCTGCTGGGTTTCAGTACTTCATTGGCTTTAAAATTTACCTCAGTACCATGACCACTTACTTTTCCACGCTAAGCAAAGTTCTAAACATTAGGAGCTTTCTTAATTAGAAGTATTAAGGGGGTAGAGCTTGGGTTTGAAGAATTGGTAGGTTTAGGAGATTGTATAGTTGAAGAAGTTGGGATTGTTTGAGACTTTACAGGGGAAAGAATAATTTGAGTTTGGGAATAGAAGAAGTGGTATTTTGAGTATTACTTGGAGAAGTATTTGGAGAGAAAGAATCTTGGGTATGTGCAGGGGAAGAAGGAATAATTACTGGAGAATTTGCAATGTTAGAATGTGGGGGATTTACAGAAGAAGTAAGAATTTCAGTAACTACAAGAGTAGAAACTGGTGTATTTACAAGACTAGATGGTTTATGATTTATAGAAGAAGAAGGTTTAGGATTTAGAGGTACCTCTTGGTTAGCTGTTTGATCCAAGGATGTATTAGCTTGAGGTACTTCAGACTAAGTTGAGATTTCCTCAATCTGACTGAATTTAGGTATGGGGATGTTGGAGTCAGGAAGATTAGATTCTCCCTGATGAGGGGTTAATGTTCCTCCAACATCCTCATCACTGCTCATTACTTGTGCATGTTTCTGCAAGGGCTTATTGGTGGCAAAGCACTTGCGGTGAGTTCCCTTAGCTTTGTTAAGAGTCTCTTATACTGTAGCTGCAGTGCCATGACTAATTGTGTCCTCTTCCTTATTCTTCTTAGAGAATCCTTGCTCTTCTGAAGCCTCAGATTCTTCTAATTTTTACTTCCTTTGAATCAAGGTTTCTTCCTTGTCACTAGCATCTTCTTTCTTTGCCTAACTTGTGGCTGGGAAGGCGTGACTCCTACCCTTTCTTTTGTTGGACTAGCTTTAGATCTTTGTAAGCTAGTTTTTACCTTTGGAGATGAAGCGGTTGAGGTGGTGGTTGGAACTTGCTCCAGCTTAGTAGATAAAGGATTTTCTTTAGTAGCCTCCTTGCTTGAACCTTCAAAGTCCACCACAAAAGCATCCTCATCCTCCTTGAGGACCGCCTTAGGAACTACAGATGGTTCCACCCATGCCTTTTTCAGCTTCAAATCCTTAGCCTTTATATAGTGAGCGTGAACTTGCTTATACTTTAGCTTGCTGAAATCAGCATATCCAGTATTTTCTTTAAAGGGACCATTGTCTCCCCAGAGCCATCCAAAAATGGGTCAATGTCCAGTCGCACCGCTTTCATTAGAGCGGTGATGAAGCATCCCATATGGTAGATGGTAGTAACCTTGGTCAGGTGATGTATGATCAAGACTGGCCAGTTTAGTTGCTTTCCTTCTACCATGTGGTAAAATACACACCTCTCAAAGTAGGTGTAACTACTCAAAGACCTAGTTTTGGGTAGCAGAAATTTGATAGGTAGCTCATGGCATGCCCTTGCCTCCTAGCTCATCCCTGAAGCATCAATTTCTCCCACTCCATAATCTGCAGGGAGCTCCCAATCTACTGGGATAACTACTTTCTCTTCATCTCCTATCCTCCTTAGCATAGTACCTTTTAGTGGAATATTAAGAAAACTAGACACCAAACTGGCACATATGAGGTAGGAGACATCATTGAACTCTACTAGAAGCACATCTTCAAACCCCTCAATAGTTTAGAGAGTGGAGTAAAATCCCTTTATGAGCTTTTTGATTGCAGGGCCTTCAAGCAAGAAAAATTGATTGAGATTCTGTTGCTTGATTACCTTATTCATGAACTTATTAAGCATTATGTTCTCATTGTTCACTTCGAAGACTAGACCAAAATCCATATCTTTAGCACATTCTACTTTGGTGATGATGGCTCTGACTGGAAAAATGATTCTCTGCCAAGACCCATCGATGTGAACAAAAATCTTCTTCTTAGATTCCCCTTGAAGGGTAAGAGTTCTCTTTGTGATCTCCATTTCATAAAAAGGCTTTCGAGAAAGAGGAGAAAAGTTAGGGTTCTTTTTACTCCGAAAATGATTAGAATTCAGATTGTAAGTAACCTCTGTCTTCAACTCCTTCTAGCTTTTATAGACCTTTTAGTCTTTCAGAGAGACATGGCATTTACACAAAGCATGATTAGAATCAGCACTGAGATTAACACTTAAACCACCACCTTATCAAAATGGTGAGTTCTGCAGAAGATAAATCCAATTCAAAAGAACATCTTTTCGAAAAATGGGGGTTTTGATTTCAACCGCGAAAATGAATCTCACAGTGTTACTTTAAAAAGCAAACGGTGTTAAATACATGTTACCTCAGTTAACTAAATTTGATTTCCAACACTTAGCCAAAATTCTTGATTATTTTTTATTCACCAAGGGTTTACCATACCAATAAACTGCCTTAGAACATTGAACTGCTCTTTTGGCAAAGGTTTGGTGAATATACCATCATGATTCTCTTCTGAAGGAACATACTCCAGCTTGACATCTCCCCTAAGCACATGATACCTTATGAAGTGATGTCGAATATTGATATGCTTCATCTTGCCATGTTGAAATGTATATTTGGATAGTTCAATTATGCTCTTGTTATAACACATAACTTCGAGACACTTAGACTTTATACCATAATCTTCTAGTTGCTGCTTGATCCACAGCAGTTGTGCTACGCAACTTCCTGCTACTATGTACTCAGCTTCAGGTGTACTTAGCGCAACAAAAGTTTGCTTCTTACTGTACCATGAGACTAAGAATTCTCCAAGGAAATGGCATCCTCTTGTGGTGATTTTCCTATCAAGCTTATCTCTTCCATAATCAGCATATGTGAATCCTCTTTGAGTGAAATCCAAAATGTTGGGATACCATAGACTTGCTTTAATAGAGCCTTGCAAATATCTGAGAATCCTCTTGATAGTTGCTAAATGTGATTCTCTGGGATCAGCTGATAACGAGCATAATAGCACACAGCATACTGTATGTCAGGCCTACTAGCTGTAAGATAAAGAAGAGAGCCTATGATTCTTTTGTAGAATTTGCTAGCTACAGGTTTTCCAGCTTCATCTTTACTTAAGATAGTATTAGTGACCATGGGAGTGGACATTGGCTTCGAATGCTCCATGTCAAAATTCTTCAGGACTTCTTTGGCATACTTCACTTGGCTGATGAAGATTCCATCTTTAGTTTGCTTGATTTGAAGACTAGGAAAAAGTTGAGCTCTCCCAGCATAGATATTTCAAACTCACTTTTCATTAACTTGCTGAATTTTTTGCATAACTTCTCATCAATTGCTCCAAATATGATATCATCTACATATATTTGGATAAGCAACCCATCTTCTATATTTTGCTTGAGAAACAAAGTTGTATCTGATTTTCCTCTTTCATAGCCTTTGCTGATCAAGAAATTTGTTAGCCTCTCATACCAAGCTCTGGGAGCTTGCTTCAATTCATACAGAGCTTTCTTTAGTTTGAAGACATGCTTAGGATTTTTAGATCTTCAAAGCCTGGAGGCTGGTAGACATATACTTCCTCTTGTATGAATCCATTCAGGAATGCACTTTTGACATCCATTTAAAACAATTTGAAGTTCATATGGGATGTGAAAGCACACATGATTCGAATAGCTTCAAGCCGGGCTACTAAAGCATATGTCTCATCATAGTCGATGCCTTCTTGCTGATTGTAGCCTTGAGCAACAAGCATGGCCTTGTTCCTGATAATAGAGTCATCTTCATCAAGCTTGTTTTTGAAAATCCATTTGGTGCTGATAATTGATTTCCCTTTAGGCTTAGGAATTAGATCCCAAACATCATTGCACTCGAAATGATCAAACTCCTCTTGCATTGTGATCATCCAATAATCATCTCCTTCTGCATCTTTGAACTTCTTGGGTTTAATCAATGAGATGAAAGCTGGATGGCTCATCATCCTACTGAGCTGACCTCTTGTCATAATGAACATCATCAACTAGGCTATCGAGCGGATGGTTGTGATGAGTCCTGATCTCCCTTGGTAGACATGGATCAACAATTGGAGGACCTACAATGGGTTGTTAAGTTGGAGGTTGATCTTCACCATTGTTAACAGGTTCTTGGCTTGGTTTGGCAGTATAAATAGTGACATACTGAGTTGATTTTCTTGCTGGGTTACTCCTTCATTTTCATCAGATGGATGCCTATCTACATTGTTAGTTTCATCAAAATCCACATGCATAGACTCCTCTAATAGGTCAGTATGCTTAACATAGATTCTATATGCCTTGCTGTTAATTAAGAATCCCAGAAAAATACCTTCATCGGACTTAGGATCAAACTTACCTAACTGATCATTGGTGTTAAGAATAACACACTTACAACCAAATTATCTTAGATGAGCAATCTTAGGCTTGCACCCTCGCCAAAGCTCATAGAGTGTTTTCTCCAAAATTAGGAGAATTAAAACCCGATTCAAGATATAATAGGCTATGTTAACAGCTTCTCCCCAAATGTACTTTGGTAGATTGTTATCACTCAGCATGGATCGAGCCATTTCAACTATGGTTCTATTCTTCCTTTCTACAACCCCATTTTATTGAACGAGTATAAGGAAAAGAGAAGTTGTTATCAATACCATACGTTGAACAAAATTCTTCGAAATGAAAGTTCTCGATTTCACATCTATGATAACTTCGGATTCTACTAATTTTAGTTCCTATTTTGATCATTGTTCAGTTACTGAGCTTGATAAAAGATTCATATGTTTCGTCTTTACTACTCAACAAGACTACCCAAGTGAATCTTGTGAATTCAACTACCAATGAAAATCTCTTTCCACCCAAGCTCATGGGCTAAACTAAGTAAAAGATATCCATGTGGAGGAGCTCCAACAGTCACTTATATGATTAATTGACCTAAAAGTTTTCTTAACTTGCTCACCTAGTTGGCAAGCTGAGCAAAGTTTATCCTTCTTGAAGCTGACGCTGGGTAAACCCACAACTAATTACTTTTTGGCCATTTTGGATAGAATGTTCATATTTATATGACCCAACCTTTTATGCCAAAGCCACGTATTATCCTCCTTAGATACAAGACACACACTAGTGGAGCTAGGGGATAAATCAATCATATACACATTATTGATTCTAGGAGCAAAGAGAATAGTTGAGTTAGTCTTACAGTCAATAACAGAGCAACCTGTTGAGTCGAATGTAACCTTTATTCCTTTGTCACATAGCTGGGCTACACTAAGCAAGTTAAACTTGAGTCCTTTGATAAGAGAAACCTCTTCGATTGAAGGAGAGACACGAATAGTGCCATTACCCACAATCTTACCTTTTTGGTTATCTCCAAAGCTAACACTTCCATTTCTTTTGCACTCCAATGAGATGAATTGACTTTCATCTCCCATCATATTCCTTGAGCATCAGCTATCCAAATACCACATTTTAGAGTTATCAGCGGATCTAAGGCTCACCTACAAAACAATTATATTTTCTTAGGTACCCACGGTCTTGAGATGGGTCCTCCCTTGTTAGCAGTGCTTAGGTTACTCCAATCATACTTATCGTAATAACCATGCTTATACCTACAGAGTACTACAGCATGTCAAACTTTTCCACAAAAACCACACACCAGTTTTACCTTGGGCTGGCTCACTTTCTTCTTTTTAGAGGAATTCTTCCTCTTAGAATTACAAGTTTGGTTATTCAGAGTTGGATTGTTTGCTAGAGGAGAAACCCATTCCTTCTTTTAAAGCTGTTATATTAGCAGTCAACTCATCTAATTGCTTAGTGAGCTTGCAGATATTACATTCCTGATACTCATCTTTTTCTTGAAGAAAGCGGATATCAGGAGATAAGGAAGCAATAGTGTCTTCCTGATCTTCACTTCTCCTCACTATTTCTTTGATGTTATTGCCTAACTTATTGGTTAGTTTCATAACATCAAAGAGTACCTGGGCGAATTCTCCAATAGAAAAAGGAATTTTAGAATTTACTTCAACTTGAGGAGATTTTCCTTTGCTACGCTCAGCTTCAGAGTTAGCAACACTTTGACTTCTATTTGAAGTAGATGCTGAACCTTTGCCTCTATCCTCTTCAATGGCCATCAAGCAGAGGTTGGTGAAATCAGTAGCTTCTTCACCGGATGATGAAGATTCTTCTAAATTGCTCCAAGTGGCAGTAAGTGCATCATTCTTCTTTGTGAACCTCTTCTTGTACATGTCCTTCTTGATCTTCGGACAGCTCGACTTATTATGACCTTTTTCTCCATAGCTAAAGCATTTGATGTCTTTGCTTTGTTCCTTCTTAAGTCATTCCTTAGCTCCTCGCCGATTGTGAGCGGACGACGTTCAACCCACGAGCTCGCCGCAAGGCGTCAGCCCCGTGAGATGGGGCGTGGGGGTTTTCTCGATTGGAAAAAAGAGGGTTTTTTAAATTTAAAGAAGGAAACTTGTTCGTGTAACAAGTTTAATAGACTCGAGATAAGAACCTCTAGCCTATGGAACTCAGAGTCGCTACCTGAATCAACTCTTTAGGGAAAATTTGGTACAGCTTAGATCCGTTAAGCCTAAGCGATATAATAGTTTAGAGATTTGGGTCCGGGATGAGTTACTTACTTCGTTGTTATTTGAGTTAACATTATTCCCATTTGGAAACCACACTTATGATATTTGAATTTAATCTAAATGTTTTCTACTTATGTTTTTTTTGTTATTTAGCATCCATGAAGAGAGCGGTAAATAAAGTGTGAGAAAGTAAACACGTAGGAAAGTGAATGAGCCTAATATACTGGATTAATTACATCTTGGGATGGGGGATTTACAAATCGCCTAAATAAATTGATATCTAATAAATGTTACATTTGATAAATGCGATACCCGAAGGAAATTAAACCCTATTATACCCATTTTCTAAACTACCTGCATCCACAAAGGTTAGCACATGGGATATTCCACAACATCGATATGTATCAAGGGTAAAAACAATTGAGATTTTGAAGTTCTTATTGTATAAAAATGGCTCATTTTTATTTTCAACTATGTTGGTTGTTTTTATTAGTGAAAATACCTCATGTTATATTGTTGAGTCGGTTATCTGGGAACTTGAGTTCCTTTCATGGGGGTGACCTAACACAATATTTAGAAATATAAATCTAAGCCAAACATGCATAACATAGCCATTGTTTGGGTTAATAATGGAAGCGATGTCATCCATATCATTATCGACTTCCCTGTGAAGGGTGATATCAATAAGGATGGCCCAAAGAGCTTTCGTTGCTACTCCAAAACTTAATCAAAATATTAATACATTAATAAATCATATATAACTCCTATAGTTGGATTTGGTTGTTGGTTGGTGATTTACCAAAAATCTTTGGAAAGGGATCTATTATTTGCTAAAGTAGATGTTTCAGAAGGTGTAGTAACCTTCAAGTGAGTGATAAAGATGTTATAGACTCTCCATTCATGTCTAAACCTCAAGCATTACCTAAGAGATATCTAAACCTCAAGTTTGATTAAATGATCTCCACACCTCATGCTTTGCTTAAAAGATGAACTAAACATCAAGTTTGCTTAAGAGATGAACAAGTGGACCCTTGTGACCCAAGTTCATGCCCTTTCCATGAACTTAAACTTAACTAAACTGAAACATTAAGTTGTTGGATGCTTAATGTCTAAACTTAATGCAAAAACTCAAGAAAAATAACTCAAGAACACTCAAACTTGCTCAAGAATACTTTTAACTCTCACTTGCACCTTTTGCATGAAACTGTGAGCCTCCTTTTTCCTCACCCAATGACTGAAACTTAGCTCTCTCTTTATGGGAGCTCCCTTTAATCCAAAGTAAACTTAGGATAGTTAGGCCATACTTCCACTTTTTGCTTTTTTTCTTTATACATTTGATCCCATGTGAAGGTTGATGTAACAAGTCTTACATAAGGTGTGGGGAGTGGTTTTGAACTGATTATGTTTGAGCATGTGGGCAAAAGTCACCTTTTTGGCTGAAAATTGCAGAAAATGCAATTTTAGTTCTGTTGAAAAGTCAATGTCGGTAATGACATTGCAATGTAGTTAACGATATGGCTTCTTTGCCTTGGGCTTTTTATGTTGAAATTGCCTAAAATAGGGTTAAGGCTTAAAAAACAAAGCAAGCTTCCTTTAGATGAATTTAGGACCCTATAAAAAGTGAAAAACTAGCAAGGGAAAAATAAATTACAGCTTCATCATCGAACTCGTGAGTTAAGAGCGAAATCCCATGCTCATAGGTTGCCCCTCATCAGATCATTGATGATATGAGATTGGTATGGTCCCAGAATGAAGGAGCAACGGGGTTTAGAGATGATACCTGACCAGTCACGTAGAACTACTTCGGGTGTATACTTCATGATGATTGTAAGCTTTCATCCTGGTGCTGTGTTGTCTGGAGCTGGCCTCTCCATGCCCCTTGTGATTTGCCCATTTGGCAACAGGTTCCCCTTGAAGGTTATCCTTTATCAAATTGCTACCATTGGAACAGTTGGTGTAAGGACGTTAGCCATGTGGTCCCGCTCTTCAGGCTAAAAATCCCATGTGCGAACTATAGAAAGTTCATTGACTGTGAAAAGGTCGGAAACAAGATACGAACTATAGAAAGTCCATTAATTGTAAAAAGTCAAAAAAGGTTTGAACTGTAGAAGGTCTGTCAACTATAGAAAGTCAGAAAAAGGTGTGAACTGTAGAAAGTTCGTTGATCGTAAAAAGTAGAAAAGGTGCAAAATGTAGAAAGTTCATTGACCATGGAAAGTCAGAAAAGGTTTGAGCCATAGAAAGTTCATTGATTATAGAAAGTCAGGAAAGGTATGGACTATAGAAAGTCCACTGACTGTAGAATGTCGGAAAAGGTTTGAATTGTAAAAAGTTCGTTGAATGTCGAAAGTCAAGAAAGGTGTTGACTATAGAAAGTCCATTGACTGTTGAAAGTCGGAAAAGGTTTGAATTGTAGAAAGTTCATTGATTGTAGAAAGTTAGGAAAGGTATGGACTGTAGAAAGTTTGTTGACTGTAGAAAGTCAAACAAAGGTGTGGACTGTAGAAAGTTTGTTGACTATAAAAAGTTGAAAAAAGGTTCGGATTGTAGAAAATCTGTTGACTGTAAAAAGTCTAAAAGAATGTGTGAACTGTAGAAAGTTCATTGATTGTAAAAAATTCTGAAAAGATGTGCTGACTATGGAAAGTTCGTTGACTGTGAAACGTCTAAAAAGAAATGTGAACTGCAGAAAGTTCATTGATTGTAAAAATTCAAAAAAAGTTCAGGCTGTAGAAAGTCCATTGACTATAAAAGGTCTGAAAGAAGATGCAGACCATAGAGAGTCTATTGACTATAAAATGTTAGAAAGAGGATGTGGATTGTAGAGATTCTGGTGACTATATAAAGCTGGAAAAAGTATACAACCTGTAGAAAGTTTAGGGGAGGTATGTGACTGTAAAAAGTCTGTAGTGAATGTCCCTTGTGAGTTGACCTCCGGTTGAATGTTACCATTGGAACCACAGGGGAAAAGATGAAATCTATATGCTTCATGCCTTTGAAAATACATCGA
Source organism: Euphorbia schlechtendalii (assembly GCA_949673415.1). Taxonomy (NCBI): domain Eukaryota; kingdom Viridiplantae; phylum Streptophyta; class Magnoliopsida; order Malpighiales; family Euphorbiaceae; genus Euphorbia; species Euphorbia schlechtendalii. The sequence continues at coordinate 14,894 of CATIWQ010126620.1, read as the reverse complement.
CTGTGATAAGTCTTTGTCAAAATCTACTGTGGGATGGTTAATCGATTTGGTGTTAATTGTATGCCCCTTATGAGTTGACCGTTGGTTGACTATGACCTCGCTACTGCTGGGGAAAGGACGAAAGTCATGTGCTCCATGCCTTTGATGATACGTCAACTATAATAAGTCCTCGTCAAAATTTGCTATGGGATTGTTGATCGTTGCGATCCGAATTGTATGCCCCTTGTGAGTTGACCGTTGGTTGACTATGACCTTTGAAACTGCTGGGGAAAGGATGAAAACCATAAGCTTTATGCCTTTGATGGTATTTTGACTGCTGTGAGTTTGAAATGGATGCCCCTGGTGAGTTGAAGGGATACCTACAAGAATGAGGGAATTTAGCATTAAATTCTTGTGACTTATTTATTAATTCCTTAATTGAGATTACTGAAAGCAAACATTTTTGCCTCTTCAATCAAGAATTAGAATGTGAGGGTTCTAAGAAATATTTTCTTCAAGCCCATGATAAACGTGGAAATTTGGGATTGAGATTTTCAGGGATGTCCCGATAGCCGCTCCATTATTTTGGGAAGCTTTTGTGATGTTGTAATGCTTCTTGAATGAGGCCAAGGTAGGCTTGAATTTGACAAAAGATAAAATGATTTGATTTGGGCCATTATTATTCTAAATTTTGATGATGTGCTACTCTGACATCTTCTTGATTCTTGTAGTTTCCTCATGTGTAGGTAGGGTGTTTTGCTTATCAGAATGACATTGCCTTATTCAACATTGCCTTGACTTGTAAGTGATATGATGCGTATGCATGTATGAATGACTTTATTCATGAATATAAGATGTATGTTTGTCTGTTGCATGCATCGTTGGTTTTGGAGCATTGAGCCCAGCTGATAGTAGAAGCTTCATTGCATGAGGAGCCTTTCAGAGGTTTATGAGTCGATATCCTCCTATGCTGGTGCATGAGTGCCCCAAGGATTTATCTCGTTGGGTATTCCATGGTTACCTTACAGTCGATGGTTGAGTTTTGTAGACATGTCTTCTTCAGAGTTTTGAGTCGAAGTTTGATTTTATGGATGAATTAGAGTTGAGTTCAAAGCCTGAATTTGGTTTGAAGAGGATCTAGATGAGTCATTGACTTTTTGACACTTGTTTCCTTCTTTGGTATAGCGTCAGTGATGTTAATGTTGATCCCAAACCATGTTGGTGATGGTTACTTTGAAGGTGATAGTGAGAGCTTAGAAGCTTTTTGCTTGAAGTATTGTAAGTTACTTCTTGTTGTGACAATCCTCTATGCGAGGGTAATAAAAATATATTCTTCCTAAGTTCTGGAGGAGATGCCTTGTGCCATTCCGAGGAGGAGATGATGAATTTGATATTTCTTTAGTTCTAATTTCTACATAGACCACCCTTACGGGTTTTGAATCTATCGAACATTGTCTTAATGTTTACTTGGATCGCCCTTTCAGGTTTTCAATCCAGCAGACTTATCTTTTTTTTCTTTTCTTTTCTCTTTATTCTTTTTGTTATTTTTATTAAATCATGATATGATGGGATGCTTACTTGCATTATTCTATCATTGGCATGCAATCAATCAAGATAAACATATGCATAAAGATTCTGCAAGGATGACAATTCATTGATGAACTTAACATGGGTATGAATGTTTCAAATGATTTGATTCCTGCCATCGATTAACCCTTTCAGGTTTACTAATCAATGTGCTTGCTTTTCTCTTGATTTCCTAAGTTTTATCTAAGCTGCCCTTTTCGGGTTTTCAACTCAGCATACTATTCTTTTTGTGTTTTGAAAAGAAGCCCTGATTTTTGCTGAACTAGCAAAGTGCTAATTGATAGGCTAATTACTTTTTTTGTACAACTTTTTACATGATTTATTTCTTTCGATTAGACGTGATAGCGTTTGAGCCTATCTTGGTGGATTCATATCCATAACTTTTATAGCTTCTTTGTTCATCATTTTCTGATTAATTTGTTGGTCACTCCTGCCACTTTGCTAGCTTGAAGTATACACAGGATGAGTGATTATGCTCGATATTCTCCTTTTTAGTTGTTCTCCCTACTGATGATTCCTTGATAGGCAAATAGAGAATGAGTGATTTGCCGGCGATTGAAAAATTCAAAACCTATATCAAATATAGCTTGATTCCATCGAATGCGAACATACCTTATCTATTAGTACTCCTTCAATAGTGTGATGATTGGCCCATAAATGGTGATGAGCCGTGCGATGAAGTTGTTGACACATTGAAATGCTTGACTCCTTCTTTGTGTCTTCGGCATTAGCGTTATGTTGGCCAACCGTATTAGGTGTGTTTAACTACTTTGAGAAAATTAGCTTCAATTTTTTTTGTGGCCTCTATCTTGACTCTTTTGGCCCATTATGGTCTCGATCATGTCATCTTTTGTTTCATTAACTTAAAGGTCAGAGGAGATTTTGTGTTTGGCGATCTTTCATCAACCTCTAGTATGTCTTCATAGAACCAGGAAAACGCTATCACATGTTGTCTAAGTACTTATGTTATCTCTCATTTTTCCTCAAGAGTCAAATCATTTGAAATTATTATAGAGGATTCATTTATACCCAAATTAATTTCATGCGATGATGCATCATGTATGCTAAAAAAATTATGCTCGTGTTCACGAGAATGTGTGATGTCATCTGAAAGGATATCGAGCAAGCAAGCAAAGTTTGACGCATTCAAAGATTCAAAAGCTTCATTGGCAGAGTTTGTTAACATAAAAGATTTTAAAATACTAAATATTACATTATCAGCATCCTCACCCTCCACATGTGGAGGGTCTTCTATCCTAATTGTCATCTTTTTGTATTAGTACTCATTGGCTAGTTTCCCTACGGGTGTGTCCAAGGATTCTATCCACTCAAGCTTTTCAACTTTCTTGAAAACCTCATTTTAAGAAGTGAAAGTGTCTGTCCCAAGCCTCTGTCAGTAGATTGGCAGTGCCCCGGCCAATAGCTTTACAATCATCTAAGACAGATTAAGCTTATCCTTGAGTAGCACTTGGGTGGCTATCCACCTATTGTAGTAGGGGTTTGAACAATTCCTTAGGTCTTTTCTTAACAACCTCAAGATGTTGCATGGTAGTACTTATTTTAGAATTGAAGTCATATTGCTCCATTAGGTTCTTTGAGAGGTGCTTCCAATCATGAGCTATTTCTAAGGGTAAATTGTTATACCATTCATTGGTTGGCCCTCCTAGTGTAACAATAAAGAGCTTAGCCAGCATCTTATCCCCGATCCTCATAGCTCTCATCATAGTCTGGTAGTTGATCAAATGTGATCAAGGATCTCCTTACCTCTCATACTTCTCTAATCTCAGCATTATAAAGTTTTCGGGAAGCCACTCATCATCATGTGCTACCGAAGGGATATGGTAGTATTTTGGCTGGAAATTCTAGAATTGGCTAGTGTGAGTAGCCAAAAACTATTACCATAATTCTGCTATGTTGAGAGGTAGTGGGGGACTATCCCATTAGTCCCTTGCAGAAAATTGAGATGATGTGGTCCTTTGGTTAAACTACCCCTGGGGGACTATGGTGCCCCAAATAGTGATCATAAAGTTGGGAGCAGATAGTGCCTGGGTCATAACCAGATATTGCGGTGGTTGGATCATGAAGTTCAAGCTTGTGTTGAAGGAGGATGGGGTACTCGGATTCTTAGGGATTGTTGGTTGTGAGGCAAATCTCTGACGTGGTGGAATGAAACTAGATGAAGGTCTAGCTTTTCTTGCAGATGAAGTTGAGTGATGCCAACCCAGATGGAATGGACTTGAACTGACCAACTGCTAACCAACTTGCCCCTGATTAAATTTATTATGGGGCTGAGCAATCCAAAAGTCATTAGCTTGCCTTAACCATGAATAATCATTATCTTTAGAAATTTGACCTATCTGAAACTAATCGAATAATCCTGGACCATGACTAAATTGATTTGGTGCTTGGGATAGCATTAACATAGTTTGGTCATGGTGGTATTGGGGTTGCGAGGTTCCTGCGCCGAATCGAGAAGCAGTGCCATGATTTCCAACTAAGCAACCCGATGATAGGTGAGTACTAGGAGTAGAGTCCGACCTCCAGGCCTTAGGATAGCCAGCATCAATTAGATGTTGGAGATTCTTGATTGTCTCAAAATTTGAGAGTCCATTTGAAGTATGGTTCTTTGGCTGATGTGGATGAACTGTAGCGCTTGAGCAAATTGATCACTATAGGTAATAGCGCTTAGAGCGTTGGCCATTTCTGAGCTGGGTTTCAATGGGATTTGTTGGACATTTGGCACCTCGTGTGAAATCTACTCGTCTATCTCGTGACCACCTTAAGAATCCGTCATCCCAAAACTCTGACCTAAACCAAAGATCGGTCTCCTATTCGAACAAAAATCTGAACTTAAACTCGAACCTAAATCTAAACTCAAGTCTTTGTTGGAATCAGTGTGTGGAATACCCTTTGATCGAAAGTTCTCTAGGCAAGCCATGATGGAGGAAAACCAAAAGAGGCGAGAAGTCAGCCTCTTCCAAGCATTAACTGAAGTAAACACAATCGGATAGCTTCGTCAGATATGAAATGCATGTTAGACATACTTGATGTTGATATGCGAAATGCTTATGACATAGCTGCATCATAAAGGATAAATATGTCATGATGTGACAAAATTCATGTTTTTCAATCCATTTGAAACAAACAATGTTAATCATTATTAATAAAGACGTATCTCAAATGATAACAAGACCCGGCCAGTGTTGTGGGGGCTTGAGGTTAAGGTGACATCTATCTGATGTAGAGGGTTGTGTTTGTCAACCCACTTGGAACAAACATGTCGATTACGGTAAACCCGAGTGTTAATAGGCTTGGTTTTAAAATGTGACTCATGTTTGCCAATCCATTTAGAACAAACAGGTTGATTGCCGTAATACCCGTGTGGTAAAAGGTTGAGTTTTAAAGTGTGACTTATGTTTGCCAATCCATTTGGAACAAAACAGGTTGACTTCCATAATACCGGTGTGGTAATAGGCTTGGTTTTAAAGTGTGACTTATGTTTGCCAATCCATTTGGAACAAATGGGTTGATTGACGTAATACTTGTGTGGTAAAAGTCTAGGCTTTTTGAGAATTCGCAATTGTGGCTCTTTCTCATGTTGTGAGGTGGCTTCGTTCGGCTTTTGCACAATTATGCAAGTTTTGGTAAATAGTGCATCAAACCCTTAGATGTAAAAATTGACTACTTTGTGACTCTTAGTGTAGTGGGTTTGTTACCCCAAACGGGTTGAGGTTTGGGAGCCAAGTGGGCACCACTATACTCTGGGAATTTGTGATCCTAATAATAGGTGACATTGTTTTAGCATATTGTCTAAATTTAGGAGTGTTATATCAGTGTGACCTCAAGTTTGAGGTGGCATGATGACCATATCATAAATGAGTGTGTGCATAATCGTGTATGCAAAAGAGATTGTGGTTAGCATGATTCTATATACGATGTATGATAAAAGGGAAGCGGTAAACACATAGCACATAGCATGTGATGCACTTCCTCCTACCTTATATCCCCTCGTGTAAAGGTTAAGCTTCTAAATCTAAGCTTCGGTCATCTCAATACCGAGAGGTATTAAGGAGCGCACTTGCAAGAAGATTTGCAATTTGTTTTGGTAGATCTAGAGAAAGTATCTATGGTTTCCTTATATGAGTTCGGTCATGGGTTGTTGATGTAGAAGGTTCTTGTTACACTACGATACACTCCAAGCCACTCTCCAAATAGGTGCAAATGAGGGAGGTACGTGCAATATGGCAACAAGTGATCCACCCGCTTAAGTATCTTTAGTCGCTAATGGGGTCGCAAATGATACTTTCGCAAGCTTCTCGGTAAAATAGGGCATCCTAATCTTAAAAGCTAAGCCATCTAATGCATATGCTTTTGTTCGAAATACCATAAGTGTGGTATTAACTTATTTAATGACTTTTCAATACTCATAAAAAATCTTGTAAACTTTTAAGTTTATAAAAGATATCCCCAGCGGAGTCACCACTATGAGTGAACGATGTTCAACTTACGCAGTCGTCGAGAGGCGCCGGTCCCGTGAGATGGGGTGTGGGGGTTTTCCCTATTGGAAAAAAGATGGTTTTTTTAAAATTTAAAGAAGGAAACTTATAACAAGTTTAATAGACTCGAGATCAGAACCTCTAGCCTATGGTACTCAGAGTCGCTACCCGGATCAGCTCTTTTAGGAAAATTTGGTACAACTTAGATCTGTTAAGCCTAAGTGATAAAATAGTTCAGAGATTATAGTCCGGGATGAGTTACTTACTTCATGGTTATTCGAGTTAACATAATTCTCGTTGTGAGCGGATGACATTGAGTGGTGGGCCGAGAGCGTGCGAGAATGAGAGGCGCTGTCCTCTGGGGTGTTTGAAAAAGATGCACGCTGGGTCGGGGACCCGGGAAAAGGTTTTGAAGAGAGGGCGAAAATGTTTATTCAGATCGGTTCGAACCCGAATCCACCGTCCCTTAGTGTGGAGTCACCACCTGGATTAGCTCTTTCCAAGAATTAGAGTCTTTTGAGGCTTAAGGTCCGGGGGATGGCCCACCAAGACATAAAGATTCGGGTTTGGGATAAGTTACTTATTTCTTTTTGAATCACATTATATTACAATTACAGAAAATCGTGTTCTCTTAATTGTGCATATTCGCACTTAAGTCGTTTTGAGTTTGACGTGCATGAATAAACATGCATGCGAAAAGCAGTAAATCCATATGTTAAGCATCAAGTAAACACGGAAAAGTAAATTAATAAATTACAAAACTCGGGGGATGCAACCGCCCGCCTAATCTATTAATTACAATTCCCGTAAAAATACTTGCAATACCCGAAGGAAGATAAATCCCTAGGCATACATCTAGCCTGAATCCACAAAGGATAGCACAATGTATAGCACGTATGTTCAATTTAATTTTAGCAAGGCCCATGTGGCCTAATTAAAACATCATCGATTTAAAGTTGTTAAAATGAAAAATGATTCATTTTTATTTACATGTATGTGGGTCGATTTTATTAGTGAAAATGACCGCATGGCAATGTGGTGAGGACTGTTATCTAGGAACGCGTTTTAATCCCTTCGTGGGGGTGGCCTAAAACAACATTTGGAAAGATAAATCTAGGCCAAACATGCACAATATAGTCATCATTTGGGTTAACAATGGTAACGATGACATTCTTATTATTATCGACTTCCCTGTGAAGGGTGATATCGATATGAATAGCCCGAAGCGCTTCCATTGCTACTCCGAACCTTAATTAACATATTAATATATTAATAAATAATTTATAAATTCTAAATAATTACAATTTGAAGGTTTGTTACCCCCAATGATGCATTTTTAAAGTCAGAAGAGTCCTAGCAGGTCATTCTGAGCTTAAACGATTCGAAACGGAGCGAAACAAAGCCAAACTGCATTCTACTAGGGTGAATATCATTAACGGCATTAGGCAATATCGTTAATGGTATCAGGTGATATTGTTAACGATATCGAGTTTCCAAACTTGCATGAAAACATAGAAAATAGTAGAAAATAGCAAAAACAAGATCCAAAACTTCAAACCATCATAACTTTCGCTATTCTTAATGGATTTTATCATTTCGGAAAGCTCAAGATGTGTAGAATATTTCTATGTAAAGAAAATACCCAAAAATATTCGAAATCATACTAAAAATTGCGGAAAACAGAATGGTGCGCAAAAACGGAAAAAACTGAAAACAAAATGAAACTTCAAAACAAGCACCATATAAATGTAAGCACTAACTCTAGGAACTCAGAGGCTTACCCCGTAGCCGTGAATCCATTTTGCTTGGTCCATGAAAGTACTCGGAAAGTCCTCCTCGTTTCTTTGGCTCGGTTTTGCGATTTTTAGTGAAAATGGAGAGTAGAGATCTCCTCTTGGCGGGAAGGCTAGGCTTCTGGGATATGGCTTATAGGAAGAGGAAGAGAGGAGGTAGGAGTCCTTCTTCCCTTAGATTTAGGCTTGAAAACACTTGAAATACTAAACCTTGTGAGTTTTTCATTTTTGTTTGGTGAGAGCTCTCCACTTGATTTTTGCTTTGGTTATTTCTTCCTTTCCCTTCCTAGAAATTTCTAAGCTCCCCCCTTTTCTTTGCTTCAAATTCAATCCCCTTATGGAGCTCCCCTCAATCCAAAAAGTACAAGTTGGCTCACCCACTTATTTTTATCTTTTCCCTCTTTTTCTTCCTTTAATCATGCATGAAGTTGGATGGCATCATGTTGATAGGGTGTTGGGTGGAGAAATCCTAGAATTATGGGTTAAAGTTAGGTCTTTTTGACCAAAAGATGAAGAAATTGGCTTTTTGGTCTGTCTATCAATTCAATGTCGTTAACGATATTGTGATGTCGTTAACGACATTACATGGCTAGACTAGGTTTTCATTTTGAGCTTGGGCTTCTTTTAAGAAAAGAAAGCCTAAAGAAACAAGGTAGATGATTCACAGATGATTTAAGGACCCTGCAAAATGTGAAAAAAGCTAACAAGGGAAGAATTACAACTTCATCATCGAACTCGCGAGTCGGGAGTAAAAATCTCATGCTTACAGACTGCCCCTCGTGGGATCACTACTAATATGAGATTAGTATGGTCCTACGATTGAAAGAGCAACGAGGTTTAGAGACAATACCTACCCAGTCACGGTTTGCACTTCCTTGGGGATGATGGCTGGAAGCTTTCCTCTTGGTGCATCCTTCAGGAATTGGTCTCTTAATGCCCCGTGGTGAATTTCCCAGTTGGCAATTACCACCCCCATGGAGGTTGACCTTTAGCTAGTTAATACCGTTAGAACCATTGGGGAGAGAACATTAACCGAGCATCTCTATTCTCCTGGTTGAGAGTCCCGTGTGCAGGTTATGAGAAGCCTACTGATGACGTGGACCGCAGGAAGTTCGCTGACCATAAAAGTCTAAGATAAGGCGTAAAATGGCTAATTGTAGGAAATTCATTTAGCTGTAAAAAACCTGAAAGTATGGCGAACTATAGGGAGTTCATTTGACTGTAAGAAGTTTGAAGGTATGGCGAACTACAGGGAGTCATTTGGCTGTAAGAAGTTTGAAGGTATGGCAAATTGTAGGGAGTTCATTCGGCTGTAAGAAGTCTGAAGGTATGGCAAACTATAAGAAGTTCGTTTGGTGAACTGTAAGAAGTTCAAGTGGTGAACTGTAAGAAGTTAAAGGTGGTGAACTATAGGAAGTTCAAATAGTGAACTGTGAGAAGTTCGAGGTGAACTGTGAGAAGTTCTGTTTGACTGTCAAAAGTCGGGGTAAAAGGTGAATTGTAGGGAGTTTGGTCGACCATAAAAAGCATGAAAAGGGGGTGAACTGTAGGATGTTCATTTGACTGTAAAAAGTTGATGGAAGGTGAACTATGGGAAGTCCATTGACTGTAATTGGGACTATAGAAGGTCCGTTGGCTGTATGGATTCGATAAAAGAAATTGGGACTGTAAAAAGTCAAGGGGAGGTGAACTGTAGGAAGTTTGTTTGGTGAACTATGAGAAGTTCAAGTGGTGAACTGTAGAAAGTTCAGGTGGTGAACTATAGGAAGTTCAAATGGTGAACTGTAGGAAGTTCAAGGTGAACTGTAGGAAGTTCAAAGTGGTGAACTGTAAGAAGTTCAAGGTGAACTGTAGGAAGTTCAAATGGTGAACTATGAGAAGTTCAAGGTGGTGAACTATAGGAAGTTCAAATGGTGAATTGTAGGAAGTTTAAATGGTGAACTGTAGGATGTTCGTTTGGTGAACTGTAAGAAGTTCATTTGACTGTAAGAAGTCAGTGGAAGGTGAACTATAGGAAGTTCATTCGGCTGTAAGAAGACTAAAAGAGAAGGCGAACCATAGGAAGTCCATTGACTGTAAATTATAGGAAAAAGATTCGGACTGTAGAAAGTCCTAGAGGGTACGCAGGCTGTAGAAAGTCCATGATGGATGCCCCTTGTGAGTCGAATGGGGTTGTTGGGGAAAGGATGAAAGCTGTGTGCTCAATGTTGATTGCTGTGATAAATCTTCATTGAAATCCTCCGTGGGATGGTTGACCGTTGAGGTCTGGATTTAATGCCCCTTTTGAGTTGAAGGGGTACTTGTAAGAATGAGGAATTTTTTTAGTAGATGCTTTTGATATATGTTTTAATTCCTTGATTGAGATTGCTGAGGAAAAATTTTTGCCCCTTCAATCAAGTATTAAAACATGAGGGTTTTGAGAAATTTTTCTTCAAGCCCATGATTGGCAAAGAAATTTAAGTTTGAGATTTTCGGGGATGTCCCTATGGCAGCTCAATTGGGGAGGCTTTTGTGATGTTGTAATGCTGCTTGAAGGAGGCCGAGGTAGGCTTGAATTTGATGAAAGTTGAAATGACTTGAGTTGGGCCATTATCTTGTTTGTAGGTTCCTCTCGTGGAGGTGGAGGTTCTTGTTTACAGGGACGGTATTACCCCGGTTTTAGCATCACCTTGACTTGTAAGTGACATGATGTGTATGCATGTATGTATGACTTTATGCATGAATAATATTTATCATATGATGTATGTTCATCTGTTGCTGGTGTCATTGGCTTTGGAGTATTGGGCCCAGCCGATAACAGAAGCTTCACTGCATGAGGGGCCTTTCGGAGGTTTCCAGATTGATACCTTCTTATGCTGGTGCATAAATGCCCCTAGGGTTTGTCTTATTGAGGATTCCATGGGTGACTCCCTCAAAGCGACGACTATGGGTTCGTTGAATAATATTCGAGTTCAAAGTTTGGATCTGGTTTGAGGAAAGTCTAGATGAGTCGTTGATTCTGAAGTGTATTGGCGAAGATTGCCTGGAAGCCATCTATCTGAAGTGCTGGAGGTATAAAATACCGTGCACGTACTATTTCGAGGAGGAGATGATGATTTTCATATTGCTTTGGTTCTAAGTTTTGCATAGATCACCCTTGCGAGTTTTCAATCTATCGAACCTTGTCTTAATTTTTACCTAGACCTCCCTTTCAGGTTTTCAATCCAGCAGACTAATTTTTCTTTCTTTTATTTTTTTAATTTTTGGATGTTCACTTACGATATTCTACCATTGGCGTGCAAGCAATCAAAATAAGCATATGCATAAAGATTCAGCAAAAATGATAATTCATTGATTAACTTAACAGGGGTATAAATGTTTTAAATGATTTGACTCCTGCCATTGATTAGCCTTTTCAGGTTTTCTAACCAATGTGGTTCTCTCGATGTCCTAAGTTTTGCCTGAGCCAACCTTTTCAGGTTTTCAACTCAGCGGACTATTCTTTTTGTGTTTTGAAAAGAAGCCCTACTTTTTACTCAACTAACCGAGTGTTAATTGACAGGCTAAATGCAAATTTATTCTTTGTTCGTACCGCTTTTCATTGATTTATTTCTTTCACCTATGCATGATAGCAATTGTGTAAGACTTGGTAGATTTGATATATCAGTCATCGTCCATGTCCATGACTTCATTTGTTATCTCGTTCAGCAATTCTGAGTGATTGGTTAGTACTCGTGCTGCTTTGCTGGCTTGAGATGTATGTGATGATGAGTCTTGATCGTTGGTGTTTCCTTTGATGGTGTGATGATTGCCTTATAAATAGTAGCGAGCTGTGCGAAAGAGTTGTTGACAGGTTCAACAATCTAACTCCTTTTTGTTTTTAGTATTGACTTCCGTTTGATTATCCCTTGAATGGTGGTGATCCATGTGATGGAGTTGTTGACGATTTCAACGATCTAACTCCTTTTTGTGACATTGCATCGATTGTTTAGTCTTATGAATGGTGGCGATGGTGTTGTTGACGTGTTTAACGATCCAACTCCTTCTTTGTGGCATTGTGTTGGTTGTTCGGTCTTATGAATGGTGGCGATGGAGTTGTTGACGTGTTCAATGATCCAACTCCTTCTTTGTGGCATTGCGCTGGTTGTTCGGTTTTATGAATGGATTTGTTGATATGCGTAACGATTGGAGTCCCTTTTGGTGACAATGCGTTAGTTGTTTGGTCTGACATTTTAGCCTTATTCTAGCTCCAATCCCTTTGATCTATGGATGAGTCAATAGACGTTTCGTGCTTGGAGATCCTTATATGAGGCAATTACTATCACACGTTGTCTAAGTACATGTGTTTATCTCTCACTTTCTCTCAAGAGCCAAATCATTTGAAATTATTATGGGGAATCCATTTATACCCAAATTAATTTCATGAAATGATGTGTCATATGTGTTAAAAACAATATGTATATGCTTAAGAGAATGCGTGATGTCATTGATAAAAACAAAGTTCAATTGAAAATTCAAAAGCCCTGTGGGCAAAGTAGCTAAATGCTAAACTATTACATAACCAAGCATGTGTTATTCTTCCGATTCAAAGTGCTCCAGGGATTCAAAGTGCTCCATCCTATCTGCCTTCTCAAACACTTCTTGATAGCTTTAGAAGATGTCTGATCCAAATTTGTTCCTGTATGATGGCAGTGCACCGTCCAGAAGCTTGGTTATCATCTCTGCTAGAGTTAAGCGAGCCCGAAGCTTGACCTGTGTGGCCATCCAGCGTGCATAGTAGGATTTTAAATTCTCACCTTACTCCTACCTTATAGCTTCCAAGTGTTGCATCGTGGTTTCCATTTGAGAGTTGAAACTGTAATGCCCCATCATGGCTTGAGAGAGGCTATTCCAATCAGTAGTTATGTCCAGTGGAAGGTAGCTGTACCATTCATTGACTGGGTGGCCCAAGGTGATGACAAAGAGCTTAGCCATCATCCATTCATTAACCCCTAATGCTCTCATCACCTTTTGATAATGCGTTAAGTGAGTTTGCGGGTCACCAGATCCTACGTACTTCTCAAACTACGGCATTGCAAAGTTTGGGGGTAAGCTATCTTCATCCATGATTATTGATTGCGCTGAGTATGAATTCATGAGATAACTACCTTGAGTGGCCAAGCCATTCCTGTTGTTGGAGGATAGCATTCCTTGTGCTTGGATAAGAGCCATATTGCCCTTGGGGATATGCCACAAAGTGGGGCAGTTGAGGTGCCTGGAACTGTGAGGCGATCGATGTATTCCAGTTAGGAACAGGGTGTTGGGTCATTCATTGGTAAAAATGCTCTGATGCAAATATCGACTGGACAGGATGCCCTTGGAAGTATTGGGAAGGATTGGATAAGATATATCCTGGTCATCCAATCGGAGCCTGGTTCATTTGACTTTGTCCTACCCCGAACTGATAAAAGGTAGTTGGGGGCACCATGTGTGAGGTGGGAGGTCCCCCTGTAGGATTGGCATTGTAAAGGGTGACCTTTGGGTTGGACGCTGCGTTTTAGGCCCTCCCGACATGTAGGTGAAGGATCTATGCTAGTTGTTCGCTATTGGTAAAGGCATCTAAGGTAGCTGCAATCTCGGCACTCACTGATGACTGCTGAGAATTTTGTCTCATAAGGACAAGGTGATCTTCCCTCACGCCTTCTTCTTGTGAATTGGCCATAAAAGTGCGTGGAACTAAATCTGAGTCTGAACCCGAGTCCTCACTTGAGTCAGTGTATAGAACCCCCTCCAGATTGGGCACAATTAGCGAAACGGGGACCAAGCGGTGAGTAGGCCTCTTCCTAGCTAAAATACATAAGAAAAGGGTCAAATGTGCATGTAAGATTGGTGACATGACTCGTGATGCAAGAAATGTGTGAGATGTTTAATGTATGGCTGCATTCACAAGGTTAGTATACCATGATGAGTAGAAAGTTGTTGCTAAAGGTAAATGGGGTTTACCAATTCTTTCGAAACAAATCGGGGGTTTGCCTATTACTCGAGCAGTAATAAGCATTTCAAAGTCATCTTTGGGGTTGCATCCTAGGGATGCGAGGTATGTTTGCCAATCCAGTTGAAGCAAACTAATCATGACTAAGGTTCACCATACTGCCCAGGTGGCAATAAGTAAGAGGAATGCCATTTTTGTTGAAAAAGGGTAGTAATTTTTCCAATCTAATTGAAACAACCAAACCGAAAATGATAAAAGGGGTGTGTATTTAACAAGTGGTATGTCTGCCAATCCAGTTGAAACAAACTATCCATGACTAAGGTTTACTATACTGCCCAGGTGGTAATAAGTAAGAGGAATGCCATTTTGGCAAAGGGAAGGTGGTAAGTTTGCCAATCCAGTTGAAATAAATGAACTGAAAATGAATAATTGTCATGTATTATCCAAGTGATAACACATTTTTGGCTTTGAGAGTTAACCGCCAGGGGTTGCTCTTGGTGAGTCTGAGTTTGGGTAAAATAGTGCGTTATACCCTATGGTTTGGAAATTCGTTATCCCAAGAGGTTCGGGTGCAAAGGCACAGTCGAAGGTGACTCTAATCTTAGGTGATGTTGTCATGTCACATCTCCTACTTCTAGGTTCAAGTTTGGGTAGAGCGAAGTGTTATACACAAAGCTTAGAAGTCCATGATTCTAAGCGGACAAAGGTTTTAAGTGCTTACCAAGTATTATGGGTAATCCTAACCCTAGGTGACACTATCTCAACGCGTCTTCCTAACTCTAGGTATACGGTGTCAGGCTAATGACATGTGTGTGTGTAATTCATGTCTGCATGTGGGTTAGCATGATGCTTTTTGCAACATAAATGTTGTGATGTGATGAACACATAGCACACGACGTATCACTTCCAACCTTATGTCTCCCGTGTATGAGGGTCTTTGGCTAGTCTCTATCCTAAGTTTGGTTCATCTTAGTACCATGAAGATACTAAGGAGTGCACCTGCAGGCAAATATAATGCATGGTCATTTGTGGGGTAACACCTTAGGGAAAATGCCTATGGGTTATTTACTTGAGGGTTGTAAATGGGTT